>JAPFBL010000137.1:0-280000 GCA_026182355.1 Hermatobates lingyangjiaoensis | reverse complement strand
ACATTCAGGGCAGATCAAGATTTATCTTGATATAAGATATATCAATATCTTGGATGGGTGGATGAGTGTGTATCCAAAGTTTGTTGACACGCTACGGTCCAGAATCTTTGATAGGACAAATTCATATTTAACACAAAATAAGGCTTCATAGTGTAGATGTGCTGTATAGTTGGGGAGCAATTATGCATGTTGGGAAGTAACTTTTTTTGCCAAAAACCTGTTTTTTGCACTACATTTTTTTCCCCTAAACTACTAATTCGAGAGTCTTATAAGACTGGTATTATCTTTGAAGCTAAAAAGAGAATAAACGAAAAATATTTTCAGATTTTTACAACAATAGGAAATATTTTTTTTTAATAAAATATAATAATTTTAACTTATAAATAAATCTAAAAGCTTGTAAGATCGATATAAGCCATAACGTTTGACGGATCAAAATGAAACTGAATGTAGGGAACTCCATATTTTTTTTTAAATTAGCTTAAAAAATTGTCCATCTGCACAAAGTAAAACATATATAACCTGTTCATATTAGAAGGGAGTCCTTCTTGCGGGACTCTTCGCTCTTCACACCTCCTGATGACGACGATGGTCCAAATATCGATGTGAGTTATGTCTGTGTCTTTCTGTGTGTTTCCTTCGTTTTGATATATATATATATATAAACTAGAATTTAAAAAGAACACATAGAAAGGAAACCACTGAACTCACTACTATATTTCGATGTCCTCGTCTTCAGGAAAAGAAGTGAATCGCTCCAAAGCTGATAACGACCTTAAATATATATATATATATATAATATATATATATATATAAAAATCAATTAATCTAATGGATTAGACTGAAAAAATGATTCACAAAACACAGAAAGCAAAGGAGTGATTTTCTTATTGACCTAGCCTCGAATAAAAACATTGAATATTATTTCGATAAAGAATTTCAGATTAACAAATATCAACTTTCAATCATAAGTAATGCTGAAACAACTTAAACTCAAAATTATTTATGCAAACTTCAATTTTCGTAATGAAAAGAAACTGTTGATAGAGAAAAGCAGTTTTAGCAAATTCGACAATAACAAAACAGTGATGAACTGTACAGTTTAAATTAATAACTAGAGAATATTAAGTACTCAGATTTAAAAGTTTAATTTTTTAAAAACTTTATAGACTGATTCAATTAAACAATATGATAAAAATAAACTTAAGAACTTAAATAATGATTAGAGAATAAAATGAATTAAAATATAAATTTATAAACATATTGCAAACAAATAATTTTGCAATTTTGATCTGATTATAAATAATCTATAGAAATGAATAGAAGAAATGAAATTAGTTAACAATAATTTGAAATTTATTGGAAATAAATTAAACTGTACCTGAGTTTAATCTTAAACTAGCAGAATTATAATAGAAAAAATTGAAGCTGTTAATAATCAGTATAAGATTTATAAGTACATGATTGTTGTTGCAGGAAACAGAAAAACAAATTTTAACACATGCGCAATATGGGGAGAGAAATTATGAGAAAGAGTGAGAGAGAGAATGAGTGGGGGAGGGAGAGAGAGAAAAAAAGAAAATCTATTTAGTGAAGGATTGAGAGGAGGCGTATGATTGTTTAAGATTTAGCCAGTCATGATCAAAGAGAATAGGAACAATGGGCAAAAAGAAAGACTCCGATAGGGAATGGATCAATGGGATGGCACTGGCCTTGGGTTATTGAAAGCAGTGCGATTGCACATACTGCAATCTGACAATATGTGAATGTGTCCCTTTATTCTAGTCTTGTTTGTAACCGGTTAACATATTCTTTCATTATTTCAAATTAAATAAATATTGCTCGGTATACACTCAAATTAGCTATAAGTCAACTTACTAAAACATTCACGTGCAACCTGTTATATTGATTGATCCTAATCCAGCTGTATTTAATAAACTAAACTGGATTAAATTCTAAAGATCTAGTTTAAAGGTACTTTTGTAAGTATAACTACAATAATGACAGGTATATATGTAGTGTATGATACCTGATATACAATCTATCTATTGTATAACAGGTACATAATAGGAAAACCCCAAAGTGAATATATTGACCTCTCGAGGGTGAGAAGAGTTCTCTAAAGGTGAATTAATACCTTTAATATATATATATATTAATATATGTATATATATTATATATATATATATATATAATGTATATATATAATTCCCATGACCTCCCTTTCAATGATTGTTTCAGGGTACAAATCCTCAAACAAATCCCCGAGTCTAATTCCCATGTCACCCTTAGAGCTTCCGAAGAGGCATTCATATGCCTCCTTGGGGCTCGTTCTCCTCCTGGTCTCAACCTGTACCGTTAATTATTTTTTATTTTATTATTATTATTATTATTATTTTATTATTATTATTTTTTTTATTATTATTATTTCGTATTTTATATATTTTTTATCTTGTTTTCTAAATAAATATTGGAGGGATTTCTATTTTTCCTCTCCTCCGCTGAGGAGCAGCATTGCGGTGGTTCCACGAGTTACTCTGGAGGCCAGTAGCAGTTTGCTTCTCAACGCGAGTACTTCGCACTTCTTCCCGATGACGACCGGATGTCGAAATATCGAAGTGAGTTCTGTAGTGTCTTTCTGTGTTCTTTTCTATGTGTTAAAGTGTATATATATATTATATATATATATATATATATATACCAGGATAAACGAAAATCTGTCCGGCAGGACAGATTACACTTAAAATAAACTTTGACACATAGACAGAAACATAACTAAGACTCACTTTTCAATATTTCGACCGTAATGGCGGTCGTCCTCAGGAGAAGAAGTAAATTGACGGAGGGACGACAGTCAACACATAAATACATACCACTTAAAAATCGGGAAGACGATTCAAACTGGACACAGTACCAGTTCAAAATCAAAAAAGAGTAAAGACACTTTCAAAATAAAATTATCGGGAAATTTGTCTTCAGGAGAAAAGAGAAAGGGAGACCAAGCACACTGAAGATACAACAGCAAGTAACACCGTTGCGTCTAGAGTGCTTGGTGTCCCTCTCTCTTTTTTCGTGATGACGGTTTCCCTGAAAATTTAAGCTTTATAAGTGTGCTTCTTTTACCCTGTGCTTTACTCTTCTTCGATTTTGAACTCGTGTATATATAATCTTTTGGCTCCACTTCACTGTTACTTAATGAACTTTGAGTTTCAGTAGTTAATAACAATTACAAAGTTCTCCTGAAGGACGATATCAATACCATTGTTTCAGTATTGTTTTTTTATTTCGCTTGACTCTTTTTCTTCTGAAAGACTGATGATCTGTAGATATGGTTGGCTTACTCAGAGACTTTCTCCATTTGTTGACTACTAGTTATAACCTCTAGTTCTTATTCAACATTTTTTCTATGAAAGAAAATTTCCATTTCCTCAAATTATTTCAAAATCAGTTTCTATCAGCAACCTTTCCCCCTTCTCTTATTAAAATTCCTGTGGCTGACGCTTTGCTCTATACCTGTATCTACAATCCTGAGAGTTTGAATACTCTGAGATACTTTCTTCCCCGCAGAACTTCGAAAAACTATCCTTCGAAATTGACTTTGTCAACCATA
Organism: Hermatobates lingyangjiaoensis; assembly: GCA_026182355.1. Taxonomy (NCBI): domain Eukaryota; kingdom Metazoa; phylum Arthropoda; class Insecta; order Hemiptera; family Hermatobatidae; genus Hermatobates; species Hermatobates lingyangjiaoensis. The sequence continues at coordinate 276,390 of JAPFBL010000137.1, read as the reverse complement.
TGACATTTGGTATAATGACCTTTATTACCTTAAAAACCAAAGGTACTGCTAAGGGTGGAATTATGAATATTCAAAATGCTTTTAACCATGCTACAGGTCATAAAATTTCACAGAAAATTATGATATTTGTTAAAATACTTGTCCTTGGTTATTACAAATTATCAACTGGTTGATTTTAATTGATTATTGAACCGAAGAATGAAACACCATTGAACATTCCGTCAAATCAGAGTATCTGATTCTTCATAAACTGCTAATCCTTCCAATTTTGACAAAAAAAAAATTAAAATATTTCCTACTATTGCTATAAACAAACGTCTTTTCTCTTAATCTCTTCATAAAACTTTTCAGCCGGTTTTGAATCCGTTTTATTTTCAGAATAATCTCCTTGTTTTTAATGATAGTATCAATATAACTTATATTGTTGATCACAAAGGGAGATTCCCAGCATTTCATATTCCTTGGAAGATAATAGCAATCTTCTAACGGTGGCTGCAGCCTTACAGTCTCTAATTAACTACATTTTTGTTATAATTGGCAAAATGCTACTAAGTACATTATATTAAATAGATTTTCTTGTTAATTTTCTGCCTTGTTTAATTCGCTATAATTGTTAAAAGATAGACAAGCATAAAAGGTTTCAACTAAGAGTTGAAATACCTCAAACATAAAAACCTTCAAAAACATAAACCTCGAACTTTTAAAAAACCTGAAACCTCAAAAACCTTAACCCGCTTATTGTACAGGAGAATGCATTATTGTTGCTTAAGGCAAATCTGTGTTGAATCACCCATGACAGACCCGCAAAGTGTATAATGGGTTGAAAAATGAGTTGATTAGGTAAAGAACAACATCAGATAACATATACTACTTCATTCATAGTAATATAAATCAATTAAAACAATTAATTTATTATTCTGAGATGACAAGTTGAGACAAAATATCATAAATAATTACAGGATTTTTGAATAATTTTTTTTTTTCAAGGATGTACTTCCCACATCTTCACGTAAAATACATTGAAAATCATTTTACCGACTGTATGGAGTCATGCACATTCAAAGCCCTTGGGAAAATTCAAAACTAAGAGGTAATGGACTGCTTGAAGAAAATTAGAGTTTACTCCTCTAGTATCAAGGGTAAATAAAATATAATTTCTACAAAGTATCTACAGTGGCGTAGCAAGAGAGGGGGGGGGGGTGACACGTGCCAGTGGGAACCATTTTCAGGGGGTGAAATTTCAAAAAATTTAAATAATAAAATGTTAACAAAAAATCTGAAATTTTATACCAAAATGAGTTTTTCAGGTCGTAATTGTTTTTAGGTTTTATTTGTGTAATACTATTTTTAAAAGGATTTTAAAAGGAAAAACTGTAATATTTGCAAAATAAAAAAAATATTTCATTTATTATTATTTATTTATCACAACAAAAGTAAATATTATAATAATTGCAGGTCTCTATCTCCATGCAAAACTCACAAACTTTATATACTTGTAACCAACTGGCCTCATACTGGCCTTGTAACTTGTAAACCAAATTAGTAAAAAAAAAGATTGTTGATATTGAAGCAAAAAAAATGAACTTTTAGTTTTTTACATGCCATATAGTTATAAACAATAGTTTTAGTTTAGAAAAATTCAAAACAAAATGTTTTCTTATCGTATTATTTTTAGTTAGATTTATGACTATAGAAATCAGGTGTTTATACGATTTAATAAATTGCCAATGCATAAGAAATCACGTCCTTCCAAAAAAAATTTTTGTATAACTTTAACGAATAGTATTCCTTGTGTTTTAGCCTTCATGAACTAATTATGCAGCATCTCAACAAGCTTTGTGTGTCGAGGTGGTATTAACGAGCTTCAAATTATAGCATCCATCTTATTAATGAAGTTAAAAAAAAGGTCATGGTTCTATTTAATCTGTAAGTGGTAAAGTTAAAAAAAAATCGGATAAAATCCTATAATTGTAACGGATTAAACATTTGATTGTCTACAACTTTTATTAGAATTATTTTAGTCTCTAAAAATCATTAAATACAACTAAATTTTGAAAAAATGGAAATCCTAATTTTTTTTCTCTATTTAAAAAGCGATCAGTGAGTTAGTTAATCAAATACCAGTGATGCCCAAGGGTGTTTCGCAAACTGTTAAACAAAATGTAGGCGTTTACTCCTTATTTGTTAATATATAATTATCTTATGTTGACCTATGTGACATGCTGTTCGCTTACTTGTTACGTATTTTATGTAACTAGTTTGGAAGTCCGATAATATTCTCAGGTACTCTAAAGGTGACTGGAGACAAACATTTTATGAAGGCAATAAATTTTGTTTATTATTGTAAAAAATATGAATTATAAATCTAAAGATGTATGAATACCTTTTACTAGTTTAGAGTCGAAGTTCATCCTCAGAATAACCAAAAGAATGAAGTAGTCAGACAACTGGAACAGATAAATTTCTTTTTAGATGTTTAAACATGAAAGTAAAATTCATATTCAATATATTTGATAATATGTTCAAACATTATATAGAAGACTGAGATAATCTATTTTATGAAGGTCATAAATTAGCGTTAAATAGTTCTAAAAACAATCCATTTATAATGGTGCAATAAAAGAAGGCGGAGAAGAGAGAGGTATGAGAGTCAGTGGCAGGGGTCTGGCCTTGGTAGGGTCTGCAGCTCGCTACTGTCATACTCTCGACATAGGCCACTTTGCTTTGACCCACAATCACGTCCAGGCTCTCTCATCCCCTACCAAGGCAGAGGTCTGGCCTTGGTAGGGTCTGCAGCCCGCTACTGTCATACTCTCGACATAGGCCACTTCGCTTTGACCCACAATCACGTCCAGGCTCTCTCATTCCCTACCAAGGCAGAGGTCTGGCCTTGGTAGGGTCTGCAGCCCGCTACTGTCATACTCTCGACATAGGCCACTTCGCTTTGACCCACAATCACGCCCAAGCTCTCTCATCCCCTACCAAGGCAGGGGTCTGGCCTTGGTAGGGTCTGCAGCCCGCTACTGTCATACTCTCGACATAGGCCACTTCGCTTTGACCCACAATCACGCCCAAGCTCTCTCATCCCCTACCAAGGCAGAGGTCTGTCCTTGGTAGGGTCTGCAGCCCGCTCCTGTCATACTCTCGACATAGGCCACTTCGCTTTGACCCACAATCACGCCCAAGCTCTCTCATTCCCTACCAAGGCAGAGGTCTGGCCTTGGTAGGGTCCGCAGCTCGCTACTGTCATACTCTCGACATAGGCCACTTCGCTTTGACCCACAATCACGCCCAAGCTCTCTCATCCCCTACCAAGGCAGAGGTCTGTCCTTGGTAGGGTCTGCAGCCCACTCCTGTCATACTCTCGACATAGGCCACTTTGCTTTGACCCACAATTACATCCAGGCTCTCTCATTCCCTACCAAGGCAGAGGTCTGGCCTTGGTAGGGTCTGCAGCCCGCTCCTGTCATACTCTCGACATAGGCCACTTCGCTTTGACCCACAATCACGCCCAAGCTCTCTCATCCCCTACCAAGGCAGAGGTCTGGCCTTGGTAGGGTCCGCAGCTCGCTACTGTCATACTCTCGACATAGGCTACTTCGCTTTGACCCACAATCACGCCCAAGCTCTCTCATCCCCTACCAAGGCAGAGGTCTGTCCTTGGTAGGGTCTGCAGCCCGCTCCTGTCATACTCTCGACATAGGCCACTTCGCTTTGACCCACAATCACGTCCAGCTCTCTCATCCCCTACCAAGGCAGAGGTCTGGCCTTGGTAGGGTCTGCAGCCCGCTCTGTCATACTCTCGACATAGGCCACTTCGCTTTGACCCACAATCACGCCCAAGCTCTCTCATCCCCTACCAAGGCAGAGGTCTGTCCTTGGTAGGGTCGCAGTCCACTCCTGTCATACTCTCGACATAGGCCACTTGCTTTGACCCACAATCACGCCCAAGCTCTCTCATTCCCTACCAAGGCAGAGGTCTGTCCTTGGTAGGGTCTGCAGCCGCTCTGTCATACTCTCGAATAGGCCACTTCGCTTTGACCCACAATCACGCCCAAGCTCTCTCATTCCCTACCAAGGCAGAGGTCTGGCCTTGGTAGGGTCCGCAGCTCGCTACTGTCATACTCTCAACATAGGCCACTTTGCTTTGACCCACAATCACGCCCAAGCTCTCTCATCCCCTACCAAGGCAGAGGTCTGTCCTTGGTAGGGTCTGCAGCCCGCTCCTGTCATACTCTCGACATAGGCCACTTCGCTTTGACCCACAATCACGTCCAGGCTCTCTCATCCCCTACCAAGGCAGAGGTCTGGCCTTGGTAGGGTCTGCAGCCCGCTACTGTCATACTCTCGACATAGGCCACTTCGCTTTGACCCACAATCACGCCCAAGCTCTCTCATCCCCTACCAAGGCAGGGTCTGGCCTTGGTAGGGTCTGCAGCCCCTCCTGTCATACTCTCGACATAGGCCACTTCGCTTTGACCCACAATCACGCCCAAGCTCTCTCATCCCCTACCAAGGCAGAGGTCTGCCTTGGTAGGGTCGCAGCCGCTCCTGTCATACTCTCGACATAGGCCACTTCGCTTTGACCCACAATCACGCCCAAGCTCTCTCATTCCCTACCAAGGCAGAGGTCTGGCCTTGGTAGGGTCTGCAGCCGCTACTGTCATACTCTCGACATAGGCCACTTTGCTTTGACCCACAATCACGCCCAAGCTCTCTCATCCCTACCAAGGCAGAGGTCTGTCCTTGGTAGGGTCTGCAGCCCCTCCTGTCATACTCTCGACATAGGCCACTTCGCTTTGACCCACAATCACGCCCAAGCTCTCTCATCCCCTACCAAGGCAGAGGTCTGGCCTTGGTAGGGTCCGCAGCTCGCTACTGTCATACTCTCGACATAGGCCACTTCGCTTTGACCCACAATCACGCCCAAGCTCTCTCATCCCCTACCAAGGCAGAGGTCTGTCCTTGGTAGGGTCTGCAGCCCACTCCTGTCATACTCTCGACATAGGCCACTTCGCTTTGACCCACAATCACGCCCAAGCTCTCTCATCCCCTACCAAGGCAGAGGTCTGTCCTTGGTAGGGTCTGCAGCCCGCTCCTGTCATACTCTCGACATAGGCCACTTCGCTTTGACCCACAATCACGCCCAAGCTCTCTCATCCCCTACCAAGGCAGAGGTCTGGCCTTGGTAGGGTCCGCAGCTCGCTACTGTCATACTCTCGACATAGGCCACTTCGCTTTGACCCACAATCACGCCCAAGCTCTCTCATCCCCTACCAAGGCAGAGGTCTGTCCTTGGTAGGGTCTGCAGCCCGCTCCTGTCATACTCTCGACATAGGCCACTTCGCTTTGACCCACAATCACGCCCAAGCTCTCTCATCCCCTACCAAGGCAGAGGTCTGGCCTTGGTAGGGTCTGCAGCCCGCTCCTGTCATACTCTCGACATAGGCCACTTCGCTTTGACCCACAATCACGCCCAAGCTCTCTCATCCCCTACCAAGGCAGGGGTCTGGCCTTGGTAGGGTCTGCAGCCCACTCCTGTCATACTCTCGACATAGGCCACTTCGCTTTGACCCACAATCACGCCCAAGCTCTCTCATCCCCTACCAAGGCAGAGGTCTGTCCTTGGTAGGGTCTGCAGCCCACTCCTGTCATACTCTCGACATAGGCCACTTCGCTTTGACCCACAATCACGCCCAAGCTCTCTCATCCCCTACCAAAGCAGAGGTCTGGCCTTGGTAGGGTCCGCAGCTCGCTACTGTCATACTCTCGATATAGGCCACTTCGCTTTGACCCACAATCACGCCCAAGCTCTCTCATCCCCTACCAAGGCAGAGGTCTGTCCTTGGTAGGGTCTGCAGCCCGCTCCTGTCATACTCTCGACATAGCCACTTCGTTTTGACCCACAATCACATCCAGGCTCTCTCATTCCCTACCAAGACAGAGGTCTGTCCTTGGTAGGGTCTGCAGCCCGCTCCTGTCATACTCTCGACATAGGCCACTTCGTTTTGACCCACAATCACATCCAGGCTCTCTCATTCCCTACCAAGGCAGGGGTCTGGCCTTGGTAGGGTCTGCAGCCCGTTACTGTCATGCTCTCGACATAGGCCACTTCGCTTTGTCCCACAATCACGCCCAAGCTCTCTCATCCCCTACCAAGGCAGGGGTCTGGCCTTGGTAGGGTCTGCAGCCCGCTACTGTCATACTCTCGACATAGGCCACTTCGCTTTGACCCACAATCACGCCCAAGCTCTCTCATCCCCTACCTAGGCAGAGGTCTGGCCTTGGTAGGGTCTGCAGCCCGCTACTGTCATGCTCTCGACATAGGCCACTTCACTTTGTCCCACAATCACGCCCAAGCTCTCTCATCCCCTACCAAGGCAGGGGTCTGGCCTTGGTAGGGTCTGCAGCCCGCTACTGTCATACTCTCGACATAGGCCACTTCGCTTTGACCCACAATCACATCCAGGCTCTCTCATTCCCTACCAAGGCAGGGGTCTGGCCTTGGTAGGGTCTGCAGCCCGTTACTGTCATGCTCTCGACATAGGCCACTTCGCTTTGTCCCACAATCACGCCCAAGCTCTCTCATCCCCTACCAAGGCAGGGGTCTGGCCTTGGTAGGGTCTGCAGCCCGCTACTGTCATACTCTCGACATAGGCCACTTCGCTTTGACCCACAATCACATCCAGGCTCTCTCATTCCCTACCAAGGCAGGGGTCTGGCCTTGGTAGGGTCTGCAGCCCATTACTGTCATGCTCTTGACATAGGCCACTTCGCTTTGTCCCACAATCACGCCCAAGCTCTCTCATCCCCTACCAAGGCAGGGGTCTGGCCTTGGTAGGGTCCGCAGCTCGCTACTGTCATACTCTCGACATAGGCCACTTCGCTTTGACCCACCATCACATCCAGGCTCTCTCATTCCCTACCAAGGCAGGGGTCTGGCCTTGGTAGGGTCTGCAGCCCGTTACTGTCATGCTCTCGACATAGGCCACTTCGCTTTGTCCCACAATCACGCCCAAGCTCTCTCATCCCCTACCAAGACAGAGGTCTGACCTTGGTAGGGTCTGCAGCCCGCTACTGTCATACTCTCGACATAGGCCACTTCGCTTTGACCCACAATTACATCCAGGCTCTCTCATCCCCTTAAAAAAAAAGACATTTATCTCACAATTACATTAAGAACAATAAACGTTTCTTTTTATGAAGCTCATGAGCTGGCCACCAAGGTATGACATAAAAAGAAAACAAACAATTCGCTTTCATAAGAATTTTTGTCTCGTAGTCGTAGTACGAGGTACTGTCTTCCTCACGCCTGGATGGTCTCCGTTTTAAGCTTATTGATTAATAAAACATTATTATTTCTTGCATGCATTTTTACTATTCATACTACATATACAGTATTCAGTGATCAAACCACAATATGAAATGGGAAAAAAAGATTAGATCTTTCAACCGTAACAAGTGGTGTTCGTCAGAGTCAAAGATCCAACTGATCCAGAGTCAGTTGGGTTTTTGACTATGATGAAGACCGCTTGTTATGGTTGAAAGAACTTAGTATTTTTTTTTCTCCTTTCATATTGTAGTTTGATCACTGATTGTTATTTCACGTGTTCATGTAAAATCTTGTATATAGAGTATTGCTTTTTTTTTTCTAATTGCACATTTTCTGTTAAAAAAAATAAACTAAAAAAACTGGCATTTTAGGAATGTAACGGCTTATTTATTTTTATATTAATCTCAATGCAAAAAATTGCTTCGTAATAGGAGTAAATCACATTACGAGCTCGGTTGGGAACGAATTAAACTCGCACGGCGACGTTCTACTGTAATTACAATGACAGGGTTTTTTCTTGAATACACTGCTACACCTACCTGAATATCTATGCTAAATTTCAGGTGATATAAATAAAACATGTACTTTTTAAACTTCAATATTAAAACTATATTGATAAATAAAAATCTATACATTCTTTGAAGTCAGGGATTGTTTCTCTCATTTCTTGATAATATCAATTAATAATTTTGTTCTTATTAATAAAGATTTTTAAGGTATCCAAAATTATTAAATTGATAATATCAAGAAAAGAGTGAAACAATCGCTGATATCAAACAATGAAGAACAGTTCATAGAAAATAAATATATAGGCATTCCATATAACCACTGTTTGAAAGATCTGCCCTCATTTTTTAAAAAGCTGGACCTCTCCGTTGTGTTTAGTAGTGATAGTAATTTGTTGAATAGGCTTTTTAATAATAAGGGGAGGAAAAAGATAGTTGTGTACATAGGATATCTTGTACTGATTGCCAAATGTCTTATATTGGACAAACGAATAAAGGTCTCTTTACAAGAGTAAAACAACACCAATATTCGATCAGACGGGAAGATGAAAACAGTGCCTTGTTCTTACATGTAAGGAACAAAAATCATATCATGAATTGGAGTGAATCAAAGGAATTAATTTTTCTTCCTTCAGAAAGAAGGAGAAATATTATTTAAAGTGCACTCATAAAGAACTTCTATGGAAATTTAATAAACAATAGTCTGGGACTTTACAAACTGGATGAAATATTAATAAAATGAATAAGTAAGCAGATCAAGACTCCTTCAATTTTAGAACATTAAATTCAGATAGGGATGCCAGCAATCCTGAAGACTTCGATCAGCCAGGTTAACTTGTCATTATTTTTTTGTTTAGTTCATTTAGCTCTCTGATGATGTTGTAACGAAAGGCCTTAGAGCATTGTATTTAATATATATTTGTTTATTGTGGTTGTTTAATTCATATATATATATATATATATATATTCACTCTTTGTCTTTGAAGTGACTGACATTTCTTCCTGATGACGAGGCAGTAAAAATATAGTAAACATTTTTGGGATCTCTTTTCTGTGTGTTCTTTCTGTGAATTTAGCTTATTTAGTTAGTATATATATATATATATATATATACATAAATAAAAATATCTACGAAAATATATTTGAGATCCAAAAATATGTCTATATATATATATATATATATATATAATATATTGATAAAAGTATCGACCGTGGAATAGAAACAAAACTAAAGTTTATTGGGACTCGGTCAGTTCTTCAGGTTCAAATTAAACTCTCATTGCCAACGTTTCGGTCTTTATTTAAAACCTTTTTCATAGGCACAAGTATGAATTTTGAAACAGAAAAACTAAGTATTACTTTACAAATTATTTTACAAAGAAAAATAATATATATATATATATATTTCGATAATCATCATTATAATTTTTATCTAAACTTCTGTGACCATTCCATTTGTTTTTTTTTATATAGTGGGTGTGTTTTTGTGTATATGTTTGTGTGTACCAATATACATGATTTGCCTATTTATCAGAAATCTCCTCATGGAGTATGGTATAGTTACAATTTAACTACTGAAACATAACTACTGAAAGAAAAAGATGCGAAGTGAATTTCCTCTGTTCTCCTTGTTTTTATCATGCATAGCAAATAGGTTAAGTGTGTTGTATGGCACTTCCTTCAAGTGTATAATGATAGACACATGATAATTGGATCGGTGCCAGTGTACAAAGTCAGAGATGGGCTTTGATGGGAAGCCCTCTGTTTAAGATTCAGCGCTCAGTTCTATAAATGAGGCCACAGGAAGGGAAATCAGAAAGTCCGATAGAGACGTGAGAGAACGTCCAATGCTTGCAGGTAGACAAGGCTTCTATGTTTTGCATGGTAAATCGGACTTAGTGACGCCTTAACGCTCCCTTCAACTTTAAATGACACTTCAAGCAAGTCATGCTCCATAAGCCATTCATTTAACTAGGGCAATACATGTTTTCTAAATTCCTTCTTGTTTTTTTTTTTATTTAAGTGGTGTATATTGATCAGTTGAATTAAATCAAGTGATTAAATAATTGCTTAGTATAAGTTATTGACATTTTAATGATCACAATATTAAAAGTTTGGAGTGGGCTGCACTCAACTTTACTATAAGTAAACATATCAAACTCATTAAACATTCAATTTAATCAATTGATTTATATTAATACCGTTATCCTGTATCCTCAATCCATTTTTAATTCATTCCAAACCCATTTTTACGATATTGAAAGAGTAAAAACGAGAACTATGAAATGTTTACTATAATAATATGAGAAGTTTGTTATAACACGTCAAACGATGCGGCTCGTATATTTCTCACAAGCTTTCAGATTCAAAACGTAAGTCAATAATTTTGCATTTTATTGAAAAAAAAAATCATTCTAGATTATTAAAAAATCTGGTGATTCTTTTTCACTTATTGTATCTTTGTATTGTACTTTGATGATAATGCTAAAATTTCAAGAGTCTAGAATAAGTGAAAAAAAATGTTGACTAAAAATATGTATTGGCCATAAATGTAACTTTATATCATGTAATACCCCCCCCCCCCCCCCCCAACAATAAGGCTCATCACACTATAAGGCCCATTTTTGTATAAAATATGAAATTGATCCATTAAAGATTGTAAACTTCAGAGTAACCATAAACATTTAGAAACTCAACCACATAACCAGACAATTAGGTTCAAAACTGTTTGAAAGACTAATCAAACTCATGGACAATCGTTTAAATGACTTGATTTATTTTAACACGGCTACATCCATTTGCCAACTATTACGAACATGTGATGAATATGATAACGATGATGATGATGGAATCAAGAGTCGTCCTTTCAAGCACGACATTCCAGTTACCGATATATCGAAATTTACGAAATTCATATCATGTAAATATACATTAAGACTAAATTTAACTAATAATATTTCGTACATTTAGTTGGCATATTTTCGTACTATTATATATACATATGTATAAAAAGATTTCACAATAAACACGTGAAATTATAATTAACGTCCAAACTAAAGTAAGAAATGAGAAAACTGACCAAGATGTTTCAACTGAAACAAGCAGTTTCAGTTGACTCTTTTTTTCCACTGTAAAAAACAGTGGACTCTTTTTTTTAATCAAGGTAAGGTATCTGTGGTTATAAGTATGGTATGATCTATATTCATGGTACAAAACTATCTTTTGTAAGAATACATATGTTTTAATGAATGATTTTCTGTTCCTCAACATAAATATGCTTATTTATTTTGTTCATTCCATAAAATGTATTTATAAACAAATATATTTTCTGAGTGTTTTTATAGAGGTCCTCTCAACCCATATACGTATAAGTTGGTGGATATCAAGTTTAAATCAAACTGTTTCACAATAATAAGAGCTGTTTAACTGATTTATACTCGTAGTACTTGTGTAGTAAACATGTTATGCGAAGTCTGCAGTTTTACTCTACCATAAGAGTAAAGTGTAGCAATTTTGAAAAAAACAAATTTTGAGATTTTGACGTATAGAACGTTTTCATGCCTCCTGAATCAATTTTTGCTTTTTTTTTCATATTTTTTGGGTAACATTTGATTTTATACAAAAGCATGTAGACTCTTTGCAAGTTGCATCATTTGTTGGCTCATTTGATATTATTCGAACAAATACCGCTTACAATATAGATGAGCTTCATAGTTTTTTGCGAATAAAGTTTTATTACAAGTCTTTATTACCGATTGTACATGTTATGAATCCTAAAAACATCTTCTTTCTTACTAACCTACTAACACTAGAATATTAAGAATTTGCTTATAATATCTACATAAAATAAAAATCTAATAAAAAATATATCATATACGAGTAATAAGTAAAAAATATATCAACAAGATTTTCTACCTTTGACGGTAATTGTGGAAATATATAACTGAGTTATGTCTGTGTCTATGTTTGTGTTACTTTCGTTATAATTCATGTACACCAACGTCTAAACGACAGTAAGAAATCAGAAAAAAGATTAAGATCTTGCGACCGAAACAAGCGGTCTGCGTCAGAGTCAAACTAATGCTGACTCTGCAATTTTTTAACTAAATTGGTATTATACAGTAAACAATTATATATTGTTCTTAAAAAGGAACTTATTGCAACTTGTATAATCAGGATAGTACGCTAAACTATATTATCCGCTAAAAGGTTCACAACAATAGGTTAAACATATTGAACATTATAGATATTAAATTAATTATACTTAGAATTTAACATTATTAAAAACAATGTAAAAAATTAAATTTCTCTAGCTTGTTCATTTCTGATAAAGCAATGTCTAAGATGACGTAGACATATCCTACCAGTCTTTAAAACTTGTGGACACTGTAGTCTCAAATCCACAATACAAGTTTCCTCCTTCAAAGTATCCCTCTGGAGTTTAACACACTTCTTGCTCCAATCCTCCATTTCCATTCTCTCCTGAGAGGATTCTACCTGGGTCCTCCACAACCCTTTTGATATCATTGAAAAGGGCCGAGTAGCCCAGTAGTTTATGCTTGCCTCAGGACTTGTAGATCCGAGGTTTCATACCCACTCTGGCCCTTGATTTGTTCACAAGGGAAATTGAACAAATCTGAACACGTTGTCTATAAGAGAACATGTTAAAGTGTAGGTCCCGAGCCTGTACCAAGTCAGGTACTCGTCTCTTCTAAGGCGGGGGGGGGGGGGGGGGGAATCAAACGGAGTTCAAGGTCCGTTCCCACTGGTAAGGGTTTGGCGTCTCTAGCTCCGTGGTATGCTGAGCAGGCATCCTCCCGAGAAGTTACTGCTTCTCACACAGCGACCACAAGGGTCTAGCCAACTTTGGTGAGAACCAAAAGCCACTAAGAGTCCAACCTTAGTTAGCGTGATGGAGAGAGAACCCCTCCATGGGTCCCCGCCACCCGTAGTACCGACTTATTTTAGGAGTTTCGGATCAAACTCCGGACCAAAGGTAAGGTCAGCTACAGGTAAGGTCAATAGCCTTTTTTGCTCCTGGTTCAAAGAACCTGTGGAATATATAAGCCAATGCAGCTTGTAATAGAGCTGCATGGCCCCACTAGGGACGCATACGATTATAGACTTAATAAAACACTTAAATTCGGCAAAATTGAGGACTGTCAATGTATAATGTTCATTACAAAGTGCCAATATTTGACGGCCACTGTAACCTAACCTGCTCTAACATTGGTGGCTTAGTTACATCCAGACCCCTTGGCCTCGGGGAAGGTGCAAGTGTCACACTTACTGGTTTAAAACTCATTATCAGTGAGTAATAAACTCACTCTCTAGCAGGTCAAGTGTGGTTTCAAGCTCAAGTATTGATTGATAGGGCTTAGTATTTGATGACCTGAATAAACCACTCATGAATTCTCACACTGATTTTTGTATTATGTACGTTGGCTAGTTGTTAAAATCGGTGACAAGGGAAGTAGTTTCTAGTTTCACCATAATACAAGAGTTTTTGAGCCGACACAAATAAACTAATGATAAAAAGTAAGTATATTATCAGCATCAGTTTTTATGTCTACAGACTAATCTAGAATACAATATTTCGACCTTCACATTTCATCAACAAGTTCTCGCTGACTTGATTACTTCCAGTTTTACTCATTACATTACATTTTCTTTTCGAAAATTTCCATAGCTATCTTATTTGTTTGTTTTCTAATGCTCGCACTTAGAGACTTCCACTTCTCAGTACTGTTCAGTGAGTGAGAAGTGTGGCTCATTTATTATTTGACACCCTTTTGATTCTCCATTGGGAGTCCTAAATTTTGCTAAACTTAGCAAAGCTTCGAGAACAACGCTTTAGCATTCTCTACAAGGAAAGACGTGCTGTGATATGTTTACCTCTCCACGCGAACAAATCGAAGGCCAGAGTATCGAACCTTGGATCTACCAGTCCAAAGACGAGCATGCAAGCTACTTGGCTACCCTGGCCCTTTTCAATGATGTCAAAAGAGTTGTGTTGAATGAGTTGTTGAGGTGCAGCTCAGCCATCTAAAGTGCTTCCCTGGTATCTTTTATAATTAACCATATATTATTAAATAGCAGAGGGGATTCTGCATTCACGATCTTTAGCAATAATTGCTCTTTCTTCCTAACCACTTTTCTATGATGAAACGGCAGTAAAAATAACAAATTTCCTAAGGTCAAGAACAACTTTTTCATAATCTAATAACTGAATCTATATATTAATGAACCAACTGTAACTATAATGTAGGTTACAGTTTCATCCTCACGTAAAGGAAAATCATATAACAATTAAATAACGACGAAGAACAATTAAGAATAAAAAAGTGGTTAGGAAGAAAGAGCAATTATTATATGAAAAAGATCGTGAATGCAGAATCTGCTCTGCTATTTAACAGTGTATGCTTGGATGAAGATCCGCTGCCATTTTATAATTAACTAAATATTTCATCCCTTGTGGGAAACTATTTCAATTATAGTTCAAATTTTCACTTCATTTTGACCTGAAATCTGGTTTATACAATACAACATAATTTATGGAAGAAGTGTTGGTGTTTAGAACGTAACAAAAAAGTCATTTTTAGTACTCGTAAAAAACCTCTTATTTGCTAATATTTTGTTTGACACTTGAATATAAACATAAAATCCTTTTGGAAAACTTTCATGGCAAATTTTAGCAAAATCTTATTATGTTTTGTAACTTTATAAATTCTTTATAAATTGAGGTTAAAACAATAATGACTACACATGTGATTTTGAATTAACGGTTTATTTCGACTTGAGATAACTGGATATTAGGGAGAGGACAGGGAGGGGCGATTTGATTTAATATCCGAAAATAAGGCGTTCAGTGCGGCAAAGGCCAGAGATAAGGAGGAAATCTAATCGCGACGGAAGGGTGACGCCAGCCTGGTAAAGCGAACAGCCACTGATAACTACTATCAACCTATTTACATCTTCCTGCCTAGGTTTTTTTTCCCCCTAAAACGAAATAATTACGAAAAAATCTATCAATCTAGACAAATCGGAGCCCGTTCTAATCATATTTCTCAAATATAAAATTGATTTAAGCGATATATTATCAACGATTCTATTATATTTGGTTTGTTAAGAAATTATAGAAATTATAAAAATATTTGAAATAGTTTCGACTCAACTTTACTATAGGTAAACTACGAGTACTATTAAATTTGTTTATATCATTTTATTGTATATGGTATTCATAGAACAAATTTTATCATATATTTGGCAAACTATCATACACGAATATATACAATATAACATATATCCGGTCTGGGTACGGGGGGTAGCACTGGCGGTTGCCGGGTCGGTTAATTGCCGTTGCGTTTACAACGTGTGTAGAATCCCTTTCTCTTTTCTCCTGAAGACGGATTGCCCGAAAATTTCAGTTTCTAAGTGTGTTTTTTTTACTCTGTGTGTTACTCTTCTTGAATTTTCAACTCGTATTGTGTGCAGTTTGGGTCGAATTTTCGTTTATTAAGTGAACTATATATCTATCTATATATATATATATATATTTGTGTACAATGGCAGCAGGTCTTCCCTTAAGCATATGTTATTAAAATAAGCAGCAGCTTCTGCATTGACCAGTTTCTTGTTGACACTCTCTAGTTTTCGTATCACTTTGCGGTGAGACTCTGGTAGCTTCCAAAGAAGGTTAGCAAAAGACATTAACACACACAATAAACATAGGTCAAACACGAAAAACTAAATTTTAATCACTGTTTTAATCACTAAATTAACAAACTAAATAAAAATACGTACAAGCTTTCGGCTCTCATTCGCCATCCTCAGGTATAAACTAAAATTAATTAAGTCTAATGCACTATAGTTAAAAAGAATAAAATATTTGAACGATGTCTACAATATTACTGTGTGTATTTGTAAATACACCTGTACTACTACGGCGTCTAACTGTCCACCTGAGCACTGGGGCCCCTAAAAACCATACGGAGGACGCTCACCGAGTAAAACACAATAAGGAATGGGAAAACAAGACTAAGATCTTTCAACCGTAACAAGCAGTCTTCGTCAGAGTCAAAAACTTCGTCACAGAGAGAGAGAGAGAGAGAGAGAGAGAGAAGAGAGAGAGAGAGAGAGAGAGAGAGAGAGAGAGACATATACACGTACACGCTCGCACGGAATGACATACACACACACAAGCGCATGTACATGCACACTCACACACACACAAATAATAAAAAAATCGATCTAAACCGCAAAAATTGGGATAAAAAACTTTTCCATGATTACTAATTACAGTTTAATTTTAAACAACTGTTGATCTTGATATGTTGTTTTCTTAGTTATTTTTTAAAATGTTTTTAATAATATAAAACAATACTGGGAGTAGTCAGTTGTGAACAGACTCATCATACAAGGAAGAAACTCATTAGAACTGTAAAGGGATTAGAAATAATCATAAAACGAATGAAATGCAAACTATCTATCTATAACTAACTTAATCTATAACTACCTATCTAGTAACTTAAGCAATCATTTGGAATACCATCACAATTGAACTGATTGACGTAACCAAAATGTAATCAGTAGGATATTGACAATGGACCGGTTCTGATAGAGATCTGATGGAGCTGACGATATGCGAGATATCGTCAGACGATATCAAGACTAGTTCTTTTAATAATTATTTCAAGGATAGAAAACAGTTCAGTTGTCACACGTTTTGTCTATAACAGAGTTTTCCAAACTTTTTTCAACGCGGAACCCTTTTTGGTTCAGTAACTTTCCCGGGAACTCCAGATTCTAATGATTTTATTGAATTGAAAAGTAATATTATTTAAATGTGTATTTTTCCAAATGAAATAAAAATTTAAAACTAAAAGATTTTAATTTCCATATTTCCCACAAGTTCATAACACATAATTTATGAACACAAGTTCATAAAACAGAATTACTAGCAATTTTGACATAGAGTTTATTTTGTAATCATCATGAAGATATTCATGTAATCATGTACTAAAAATATCATATACGAGTAATTACAATAATTTTGTAGCTTTTAATACGAATGATGTTTTTGTTTCATATCATCATATATTTCTTTAATGTTTGGCTTTCTCAAATCAGCAGCAGCATTAAGTCTACTTCGGTATTTAGTTTATGGTAGTACAAAAGGAAAATCCAGTTTCACATAAGTAGGCAGTGGAAAATGGTAGCAATATGTAAAGTGCTTTTTTTCCAATAGCAGGAAATTCAGGAATCAGATAGCTCCAAAAACTGACTAGTGATTCATCCTATATAAGAATCAAATTTTGACCAGTTCTACCTATGTGTATAAATAGACACACACATGATTCGGTTTCATAATTCACAACAAACATTGAATAAATCCATACCTATTAAAAAAACATTTAGAAAAATGTTTTTTCAAAATATTTTTCGTGGAATCTCAGACAGTCTGTTAAGGAACCTCTGAACTATAACATGTAGTTGGGAGTGTAGAGACAACAGGAGTTTAGCTGAGCACACAATCACACTGGCCGATTTGTAGTATACTGCACACTTATCCAGAAACATACTTTGGGGTAGTTACACCCATGTTGATCTTGAAGAAGCCAACATCAGCCTAACCCAGTCAAAGTGGATTATTGCTGGGCATAACTGAATCACCTACGAATAGGCTGGGTTACAGCGGCCGTCGTACAAGAGAATACACGCAAGCCAAAGATTGTTTCTGATACCAACCAATTAAGAAATTATGGACATTATAAAATATATTGTATGTAATAGTTTCTACTCAGCTTTACCATAGGTTAACTTAATATTCAATTCATTCATTTGTAGCGGCAACACTGACGGAAGCCAGTGAAGAACCAGCTGTTGCCGTCAGCTTTCACTTCTTAATTCGATTCTTCACTTCGTTGCATACTTTACCATCTGCTTTTCGGTTTTGCCGCTGACGATGTGGCCAGATCATCGTTATAGCTACAGAGTTTTGTATTCTGTGTGGGGACCTATGTAATAATGTTATATTGGATAACTTCTGTTGTAAATATGTAACAAAACATAATCAATAGTTATCAGAGCCCCACACATTATATATTCAATTGTTTTATTGAATGTGGTATTCTACTATGCTATGTATAGCATACATCTTCCTAGCTTTGTACAGTCTACATCGAAGTCCTAAATTTTACTTAACTCAAGTGTATTTAGAGTAGGAATCTTTAAGCAGTACAGGTTGGGAAAGAACGACTTAATCTTGGTGAGTTAAACAAGAGAAAAAATCTGGAGTGGCCTACACTCTACTTTACTATAAGTAACTCAATGTCAAATTTAATGAGTATATAAAACATAACGTATCATTTAAGCATAACATAAATATCTAAATGGGATATAATTATTAGCATTGCATTCGTGAGGTAGTACAGATAGTGATTGAAGGACATATCAATTTATAAGCTTATTTTTACATCACAAATAAATTTATTATTTGCAAATAATTTCATTAGTATAACTACAGCAGTAATAACATTTTTGAAAAACCCAAGTGAACATTTCTTGAAACGAAATATTATCTACAAGAGAACATGGCTATGTTCAAATAGCCAGTAGATTTCTTACATCGTTTACTTGACATCCTTCTACATTGAATATTTAATGTAAAATTTTCAAATTTGAAACAGTTAAAATACCTTTTTTTCTCTGAAAAACTTCTTAAACAGCAAAAGAAAATGTTGTTTTAAGGTGATTTGTTAATTAAAGATGTACGATAATTACAGTTATTAATCTCTAAACGAAAGATTTCAATTTTGAATTATCTTTTACATTTTGGTTTTTTACAGAATTATTATACTGGAATTTTATGGCTTCTTATATTTAATAAGATCATTTTCCTTCCCCTTTGTCAAATAACATATATACGAATTTTTTTTTAATGAGTGTTATCATTTACCTGCACAATATTATTCCTCTTACATCTCTTATAAGTCAATAATATATTTTCATTTTTCCATTAGAAACATCAATTTTATCTCAGTGGATTCGCTCAAAAAATTTCTAAGTCAATGTAAACAATGTAAAAAAATACAACAAATTCGACAAGTATAGCAGATGATCTCTTAGTCTAGGATAAACAAAGAGTTTTTATATCGTTATTGCTCTTTCCCGTAATTAAAACTTCATGATTTTTTTTTTATGAATTGCTAATATTTGGTTCCATTTTTGGTCAAATTTTCATTATTTAGCGTTTAGCGTCAAAAAAACATTTTCTGAAAACACAAATCGTACTGTAACGCCCCTTTAGGGAATGTAATTTTAAAAAAAAATATCTCAACTCATTCTCCATATAATGTTCTATTTATAGGCATAGTTTCATTCTTGTCCGTCAAACAGTATGGCTTGTATTGCTCTCACAAGGTTTGAGATAGAATTATAAGTCAAAATTTTTAGATTTTAGTGAAAAAAAAATATTTCCTGTTGTTTTAAAATTCTGAATATATTTTTCGTTTGTTGCATTTGAAACCTCAAAGATAATGTCAAAATTTCAAAACTCTAGGGTTATCAGTTTAGGAGAAATAAATGTTTAAAAAAAAACGGTTTTTGGCAAAAAAAGTGACTTTCCCATCATGCATAATTCTTCGCAAACAATAGGGATCTTCTTCCCTATGGGGCCCATTTTTGTGTAAAATATCAACTTGATCCATCAAAGATTCTGGACCGTAGCGTGGTAACAAGCAATGCTAACACACTCACCCACCCAACCACCCACCCACCCACACACACACAGACATCATCGTGAAAACATCATAAAACGACTTCTGGTACCTCAAAACATGTAATTCCGTCAAAATCTCGAGATCGAATTTTTTCACGATCACTATACTTTACTTATAGTAAAGTAAAAAGATTTACGATTGCTTGGAGAGAAGTAAGAATACGCAGCATAGAGTTGCATGGTTAGAAATTATCAACAGTCTCAACCTGTGGTATAATAATACTAGATTCCCATCATATTAAATGAAATGTATTCAAGCTATGTTAGAAACAACAGATAACTATGTTAGGAACAACATAGAGCTATGTTAGATCCAGCTATGTTAGAAACAACAGATTATAACAGATTGAGAATGAGTTTGATAATCACTATACTTATAGTAAAGTACAGTCAAAAGTCTTACACAATATTATATAAGACTTCAATGAAACTATGGTATAGCAGGGCCAGTTAGGTTAAACAATGAACATTACTATGCATGCTCTGAACAAAGACGAAAGTGTTTTTGAAAACTACTGACCGTAACTATACTATTGAAGATATAGTAGAGACATTGTATGTTTAATCTTGGGGATAGATCTCTTTATTCAAAGTTTCCTAGCTCTTTCTGGCTTACCTGAAAGCTCTTTAAAATGATCTTCTCATACTTGTTTTAAATGAAAAAAAAAAAGAGACGAGATGAAGATTAAATTGGAGATAGATATTATGGGAGGGCAAGATCAGCCAAGCGTTGCCCATTCACCAAGGTTTGAGTCACACTGTTGGAACGGCCTGCGGGGATGGACCACTGAGCGTGAAGCCCTGCATGGCCCCGCCAGACAAAAAGACTAATTGCCCCCCCCCCCCCCCCCCAACCCCTCCTTCCGCTGACCTAGCGCAACTTCATTCACCATTCCTCACTCACACTCCCTGGCATTCCTGCCACTCACTCACTTCCTCATTTTGAACTTCCTCAAAAAAAAAAAAAAAGACCAGTAATTAGGCATTCATTAAAAGCGATAGTAGGACTGACTGACAACGTTCCATTTCCTCGTCACAAGCTAGTAATACATGAATGGAGTGTTCGTCGCTTTACCAAGGTCATTGGAAATGATTTGGTCACGGCTCATGCGTCAGCTTCCACACAGGATTAACATACAGTTCATACACACTCTCTAATCACCATTTACGATTCATATCTCGCAGAATCAGCACCAACAAAGTACCTCAAGGCCAGCTTGAATATCTAACACAACCTATACGAACTTAAAATCCATTAAATACATTTATATCTTGTTTTTCTAACTTTCAAACTTGAATGACTGTATATCTGACTCATTTCTTATATACTTCTCCTATTCGTGGATCACAACACCAGATTTCACATTCCGAACCCTAAATGTTACCTGACTCCAGATTCCAGATTATAGAGTAAGTAATATAAGTAAGGTTTCCCCTAATAGCTGGAAGATATAATGTTTTGAGGTTACTTAGCTAGCTAGCTGTTCAGCTAATAATTGAATGTTCTTTAAACTGACAACTAAAATACATCTATACTCAGAATTCAATCATAAAAATAAAGAAAACACTACGGAACTGTACTCCAACATTATATTTCAACATATAGATTGATTAGTTGTTTATTACTAACTATAACAAGTTTAGAATTTCAAACATTCCATCATTATTATACTAGACACAAATTATTCGTTTCAATTAATTACTAATTAATTGAGTTAGCTTTCATGAAAGGATATTATTTTAATTATATGAACATACATGGTGACTTTTTGAATTTAGTGCCCTCTGTACACTCTAATTTTAATTTTTGTTCTTGTTGTGTTGGTACATTCGTCACGATCGTATGTTCACAGTTTTAACAGACAATTAAAAAATTACAAAACTTGAAAAGACGTTCATTTTTTATTGTCATTACTACTGAAGACAACTTTTAAAATAATTTAATATCTCAAGAGTTCTTTATTTGTTTCTTAGTTCTTTATATTTATAGAGTTTGTGGATTTAATTTTATATATAAGAAAAGAATGATTTTGTCTGTACATTTGCTTTGTGTATGTTTAACTTAAAATATAGGCTCTGAATTGATTGGACATTCAACGTAGAAGTGAAGTTATGGACGTTTTGAAAACGTCACAAGTAAACTCAGCCACCATGAGACATAACGAGCTGAAACTTTGACACTAGATTTGCGTATGCCTAACTTAAAATATACCTTACTAACTAACTAACTATAACTACTAACTACCTACCTATATAGGTAGTGATTTTAAAAGTATATTTTATTATTAGTTATGTTTGATAGAAGTGATGTAATTGTTATTGTAAATAAGTATTTATTAGAATTGTAAAAAACCTTGTATAAAGAATCCTTGATAATGGTCAACGTAGACCGAAACGTCGGACCTGTGTAATATGGAAAATACATATAAAAATAAAAAAATCGGAGAGTTAATTTATATGATACCACAAAGATGGAAAAGTAGCATTCGAAACTTGAAAAGGTATGTAGGAAACATACTAAACTTAATGTTGGCAAGATATTTAATGAGGTATGTTTAAAAGAAGGTCTGCTCCCAAAGTATACCAATATATATACATGTGTGTGTGTGTGTGTGTGTGTGTGTGGTGTGTGTGTGTGTATGCACAAAGTGTGTGTAAATGAAGTCAACACCTGTCTTATAATAATATTAATCTATATGGTACAGTTTTTTTGAATAAATAAGTTCTATTAGACATCTGTAAGCAATGTTGAAGCATTGATATCATGTTATTGTAATCTAGTTAGTAACACCAAAGCTTGACTGAGTTCTAAATGACATGGCAGAGTTGTATCTTGGCAAGGCCTGTCCTATGACTGCTCGAGGCAGAGCAGGCCTATCTGATTTTAACTCACTCTTTGAGATAAGACTGCCTTCCTGCTGTCTGCGTCCTATCAGAGTCATGTCACCGGTAACTGTTCCTTTCTAAATATCTTATAAACCTCTTTCACTCTACAAACATCATTTTCCCGTAAATAATAAATATTGTTAAAATAAAAGTTCTATCATTAGTAATAAATTAAACCTATATTGAATTTTGACCATTTTTGTGTTGATAAACTTATCAAATTGTTCAAAGCTTAATAGTAACACTGTTTATCACAAATGATGAAAATTACGATTGCCATAGCCTCTAAAAGTTTCTCAAACTTTTTTTAACCACCGTCCCCTTAAGGCACAATTTGATTTGCCACCACTCCGTAAAGAATTTAATTTTTACAAGTTTGTCAAATGGTCAGAAATTTTCAGTGCCAATCGTGTTGACAGTTTGTCGTGTTGACAGTGCTTTAGAATAACTACCTGGTAGTTTCTCATTTAGAGATATGCTTGACTATGTAGAACCCTATCTTTCATTCATTCTTCAAAAATAATACAATTTTTTACGAGCGGGAAAGAACCCTCTTAATTCCACGAAGCCACCTGTCGACTGACTGTACTTACTCAGCGATTATTCTGTTCGTGTTTTCCAACAAGATAGAAAACACAAACAGTCGCAGGTTTTCTCAAGTGCTGTGTACAATGACTGCAGCTGTATACAATGAGTCCTAGTCACAAAACAAGTAATAATTAGGATTTGTTCCTAATGTTTCTTTAGTTATTTTGTTACATGACGGACTATGTAAATAAAAATTTTGGTCAACTAATCTATCTTGTACCACAAACATGGAGAAAGTGTATTACAGAAATTGAGAGACTCAGAAGAAATGTTGCGAAATTAAAAATAGACATACAATTTAATAAAATATACATATATATATATATATATATATATATATATATATTCAATTTTGCTTTCCCTAGTCTAATATGACTTTTTAGCTATTCAAAGGGTGCTTGATTTTTTTTTAATTATTCAAGAATAGGTAATATTTATGAATTTTATTGAAATATTGAAATAAATATTAGAATAGAACTATTCAAGAAATTATGCTAAACATGTATTGTTTTTTAATTATAAATAGAAAGTTCTTTTTAACAGAAGGAAAGGTAAGGAGCTAGAGGGGTTGTTTTTTGTATTGTTCGGCACATAAGCTTTGATATTCTCAGCGATGGGTAGTTGCTTCTTTTTTATCACTTGTTTTAGATGAAAAGTTGTAACTTAGTTATTACCTAAAGACCCGCAAGAATGTAAAGAGAGGTGGGGGCGGTGCTGGGCAGGAGGCAGCAGGTGCTTAGTATTGGAGGAGCAGCGTTTCCCTTTCCTGCTGGCCAAGGAGGCATCCCAAAGGAGCGCTAGACAATGACTTGCCGCTTCCTGCCAGCCACCCACGCTTGGACACGTCTCCTCACCTGCCTGCCACCAGCTCTCAACAAACTCCTACCAGTGTACAACCTCCCAACATCTCTTCTTTATTCTTAATTGACAATCCCGCTCTAACTCATGCTTTCAACAACAAATATATCACTACATTTCTCTCAATGTTATATACATATTTATACATATATTCTAAACAATTTCACTTTATCTAGGTGAAATAAACTTTAAAAATAAAAAGAAATTAAGGGATGATAAATTTAATAATTCACATATTTATGAATACCAAATAGGATCGCTATCGACGAGGGGTTATGAACAGGACAAAATAAGGAATGAAATAATTAACAGAAAAACAGGAGTACAGTGTAGGCACTAAAATAGAAGTGGACTTGTCATGGGGATGAAGAACGATTGATGGACAAAGAAATTACTGAATGATGTCCGAGAGAAGCTAGAGAAAAGTGGGAAGACAAAGAACCACTCTCTTGAAAGGAGAACATGGATGGAGTTGGGAGAGCAGGCCCGCTTCTGGGCTACTCTCCCTAGGCGGGTCTAGTTTCACAGTTAAAAATTAAAAAAAAAACTTATTTTATATATCCAAAAGAGATTTTTATATTATCAAAAGACATCTTCTTTTACTAACTAGTTTTGTGAAATAAATGGCTATCATTATAAAATCTAACTCTCCAGTTGGGGTCCTTAAATCTACCTCCAGGAAAATAACAAAAATATAGGTTCATTATTACTACGAGACAGTAATTTTTTTACCAAAAAAAGACAAATATATATATATATATATATATATACAAATACCATATATATATTTGTAAAAGTTGGGAGCAGTCTTTCTTCAATACATGCTTTTAAAAACTGGATGTCTGTTTCCACTTGGTTCAATTTCGTATTATATTTTTCCAAATTACGAAATTTTTTCTTTAGTTCAAAGTTCAACTTAAAAATTAAATCACCATAATTTTTTAATTTATTATTGGACATGTTTCGGTGTTACATCCGCCATCTTCAGCAAGATGGTGAAGTACAAGCACAAGCACAAGTACTTGTAGTTTTAATTGTTTTAAAAAAAACAAGTGTTTTTTTTACTGAAGATGGTGGATGTAACACCGGAACATGTCCAATAATAAATTAAAAAATTATGGTAATTTAATTTTTAAGTTGAACTCTGAATTAAAGAAAAAATTTCGTAATTTGGAAAAATATAATACGAAATTGAACCAAGTGCAAACAGACATCCAGTTTTTAAAAGCATATATAGTTCACAAAGGGGAGAGAAAAACAGATAAAAACACACACTAAAGACTCACTACGATATTTCGACATTCGTCGTCGTCGGGCAGAAGTAGTTCTTTTGAGTAGAGTAGCTGAAGCCTACGACGAATGTCGAAATATCGTACTGTCTTTATTGTTTTTATCTGTTTTTCTCTTTCCTTTGTGAACTAGTAGTCCTGATGGACCGTTTAATGTTTTGATAAGTATATATATATATATATGCAAGATTTTACATAAACACGTGAAATAACAATCAATGATGAAACAACAATATGAAATGGGAAAAAAACTAAGATCTTTCATCCGTAACGAGTGGTCTACGTCAAAGTTAAAAATCCAACTGAGTTTTTTACTCCGGGTTTTAGACTCAGTTGGATTTTTGAATCTGACGATGAGCACTTGTTATTGTTAAAAGATCTTAGCCTTTTTTTTTTTCATTTTATATTGTGGTTTGTACATGTATATGTATATATACATTTGTCGCAATAAGGCGTGATATAAATATGATAAATCAACTGGGAAGAGGTAAAGGAGTTGGTATTTACGTCATGTGAAAGAAGAAGCATTGTTGAAAGCGCCCACATAAAAATCTTTCTTTTTCCTTCTAAGTCAAAACCAGTACAGGCCTTTTTAAATTGGATGAATTTATAATTGAAGGAATCGTTAAACAAATTAAGGCTGTTTCGAATGTAAAAGAAAACAATATTATCAATCATGCCAATCTTCATTCAACTTTAAATCAACATTCATATCCTGCGCACAACTTGTATTCACTTGCTCTCTGATGACGTAATAAACGAAAAACCTCAGAGCGATTATCTTCAATCATTTGTCGTGAGTTACATATATATATATATATATAAACTCAAAAAATTGTTATTGACCTCTTCTATTCTATTCACTGTTTTGTTATTGAGGGCTAGGTCAAATAAAAGAAAATAACCTCCTTTCTAGGCCGACGTTTCGATGTATTTGTACATCATCTTCAGGGCTAAAATTAGAGTAAGACTATAATACATTTATCAAAACAATCTACAACTCACATAGAGAAATAACACACATTTTTTTTAAGACCAACAGATACATACAAAAGGTTATTTTATATGATTAATTAAATAATTTATTACTTTACTATAAGTAAAGTATAGTGATCGTGAAAAAATTCGATCTCGAGATTTTGACGGAATTACATGTTTTGAGGTCCCAGAAGTCGTTTTATGACGTTTTTACGATGATGTCTGTGTGTGTGTGTGGGTGGGTGGGTGGGTGGGTGGGTAGGTGGGTGGGTGCGTGGGTGGGTGCGTGTGTTAGCATTGCTTGTTACCACGCTACGGTCCAGAATCTTTGATGGATCAAGTTGATATTTTACACAAAAATGGGCCTCATAAAG
Organism: Hermatobates lingyangjiaoensis; assembly: GCA_026182355.1. Classification (NCBI taxonomy): domain Eukaryota; kingdom Metazoa; phylum Arthropoda; class Insecta; order Hemiptera; family Hermatobatidae; genus Hermatobates; species Hermatobates lingyangjiaoensis. The sequence goes on along the minus strand of JAPFBL010000137.1, from coordinate 249,799 downwards.
ACAAAGATCCCTATTGTTTGGGAAGAATTATGCATGATGGGAAAGTCACTTTTTTTGCCAAAAACCGTTTTTTTTTAAACATTTATTGCTCTTAAACTGATAACCCTAGAGTTTTGAAATTTTGACATTATCTTTGAGGTTACAAACGGAACAAACGAAAAATATATTCAGAATTTTAAAACAACGGGAAATATTTTTTTTTTCACTAAAATGTAATAATTTTGACTTTTAATTCAATCTCAAACCTTGTGAGAGCAATACAAGCCATACTGTTTGACGGATCAAAATGAAACTATGCCTAAAAATAGAACATTATGTGGAAAATGAGTTGAAATATTTTTTTTCGACATTACATTCGCTAAAGGGGCGTTACAGTACGATTTCTGTTTTCAGAAAATGTTTTTTGACGCGAAACGGCTCATTTAAAAATAATGAAAATTTGATCAAAAATGGAACAAAAAATTAGCAATTAATAAAAAAAATTCATAAAGTTTCAATTAAGGGAAAGAGCAATAACGATATAAAAACCCTTTGTTTATCCTAGACTAAGAGATCACCTGCTATACTTGTCGAATTTTTTATATTTTTTTACTTTACTATAAGTAAAGTATAGCGATCGTGAAAAAATTCGATCTCGAGATTTTGACAGAATTACATGTTTTGAGGTCCCAGAAGTCGTTTTATGAGGTTTTTACGATGATGTCTGTGTGTGTGTGGGTGGGTGGGTGGGTGGGTGGGTGTGTGGGTGGGTGGGCGGGTGAGTGTGTTAGCATTGCTTGTTACCACGCTACGGTCCAGAATCTTTGATGGATCAAGTTGATATTTTACACAAAAATGGGCCCCATAAAGACGAAGATCCCTATTGTTTGGGAAGAATTATGCATGATGGGAAAGTCACTTTTTTTGCCAAAAACCGTTTTTTTTAAAACATTTATTTCTCCTAAACTGATAACCCTAGAGTTTTGAAATTTTGACATTATCTTTGAGGTTACAAATCGAACAAACGAAAAATATATTCAGAATTTTAAAACAACAGGAAATATTTTTTTTTCAATAAAATGTAAAAATTTTGACTTATAATTCAATCTCAAACCTTGTGAGAGCGATACAAGCCATACTGTTTGACGGACAAGAATGAAACTATGCCTACAAATAGAACATTATATGGAGAATGAGTTGAGATATTTTTTTCTAACATTACATTCGCTAAAGGGGTGTTACAGTACGATTTGTGTTTTCAGAAAATGTTTTTTGACGCTAAACGGCTCGTTAAAAAATAATGAAAATTTGACCAAAAATGGAACAAAAAATTAGCAGTTCATAAAAAAAAATTCATGAAGTTTCAATTACGGGAAAGAGCAATAACGATATAAAAACTCTTTGTTTATCCTAGACTAAGAGATCACCTGCTATACTTGTCGAATTTTTTGTATTTTTTTACATTGTTTACATTGACTTAGAAATTTTTTGAGCGAATCCACTGAGTAAAATTGATGTTTCTAATGGAAAAATGAAAATATATTATTGACTTACAAGAGATGTAAGAGGAATAATATTGTGCAGGTAAATGATAACACTCATTAAAAAAAATTCGTATATATGTTATTTGACAAAGGGGAAGGAAAATGATCTTATTAAATACTAAGAAGCCATAAAATTCCCAGTATAATAATTCTGTTAAAAACCAAAAATGTAAAAGATAATTCAAAATTGAAATCTTTCGTTTAGAGATTAATAACTGTAATTATCGTACATCTTTAATTAACAAATCACCTTAAAACAATATTTTCTTCGCTGTTTAAGACGTTTTTCAGAGAAAAAAAGGGTATTTTACTGTTTTAAATTTGAAAATTTTACTTTAATATTCAATGTAGAAGGTTGTCAAGTAAACGATGTAAGAAATCTACTGGCTATTTGAACAATAGCCATGTTCTCTTGTAGGATAATATTTCGTTTCAAGAAATGTTCACATTGATTTTCAAAAATGTTATTACTGCTGTAGTTATACTAATGAAATTATTTGCAAATAATAAATTATTTGTGATGTACAAAAATAAGCTTATAAATTGATATGTCCTTCAATCACTATCTGTACTACCACACGAATGCAATGCTAATAATTATATCCCATTTAGATATTTATGTTATGCTTAAATGAGACGTTATATTTTATATACTCAAGAAATTTGACATTGAGTTACTTATAGTAAAGTAGAGTGTAGGCCACTCCAGATTTTTCATTGTTTACATTGACTTAGAAATTTTTTGAGCAAATCCACTGATATAAAATTGATATTTATAAAGGAACAATTTAAAACGTTTATTGACTTATATGAGATGTAAGAGGAATAATATGTTATAACAGGAAAATTATAACACTCACTCAGAAAAAAATCGTATATATGTTATTTGACAAAGAGGAAGGAAAATGATCTTATTAAATACTAAGAAGCTTATTATTATTATTATTTTAAAGATTAAAATTCCCAGTATAATAATTCTATAAAAGTCCAAAAATGTAAATGATAATACATAATTGGAATCTTTCGTTTAGAGATTAATAAATGTAATTATCGTACATCTTTAATTAACAAAGCACCTTAAAATAACATTTTCTTCGCTGTTTAAGATGTTTTTCAGAGAAAAAAAGAGTATTTTCCGTTTTTAAATTTTAAAATTTTACTTTAATATTCAATGTAGAAGGATGTCAAGTAAACGATGTAAGAAATCCACTGGCTGTTTGGACGAAAGCCATTCTCTTGTAGGAGAATAAATCGTTTCAAGAAATGTTCACTTTGGTTTTACAAAAATGTTATTACTGCTGTAGTTATACTAATGAAATTATTTGCAAATAATAAATTATTTGTGATGTACAAAAATAAGCTTATAAATTGATATGTCCTTCAATCACTATCTGTACTACATCAGGAATGAAAGGCTAATAATTATATCCCATTTAGATGTTTACGTTATGCTTAAATGAAACGTTATGTTTTATATACTTAAGAAATTTGACATTAAGTTACTTATAGTAAAGTAGAGTGTAGGCCACTCCAGATTTTTAATTTAACTCTGATTATAAAATAACCTTTTGTATGTATCTGTTGGTCTTAAAAAAAATGTGTATTATTTCTCTATGTGAGTTGTAGATTGTTTTGATAAATGTATTATAGTCTTACTCTAATTTTAGCCCTGAAGATGATGTACAAATACATCGAAACGTCGGCCTAGAAAGGAGGTTATTTTCTTTTATTTGACCTAGCCCTCAATAAAAAAACAGTGAATATATATATATATATATTTTCGTTGAACAGCTGACCGTATTTCGCTGATGTCATTTTCTTCACTAGTTTTTCAAGGTTTCTGAATACCTTCTTCTTTCCTTCATCCAAACGTTGGAGAATGGAGTTGAAAAACTAGTGAAGAAAATGACATCAGCGAAATACGGTCAGCTGTTCAACGAAATATGCTTAAAAGAAGGACTGCTTCCAAATTTTACAAATATATATATATATATATATATATTTCGTTGAACAGTTGACCGTATTTCGCTGATGTCATTTTCTTCACTAGTTTTTCAAGGTTTTTTGAAAACACGTTTACTAATCTAAATCAAGCTTTCGGCTTCACTGGCCAACTTCAGGATTATAAGTAATACAATATTGGGAATAGAATGTAAGTGTTAAAACAACCTTTTTTAACAAACAACCTTTAGCCTTGTTAAATAAGGAGTTATATAAAAGGGGATAAGAGAACGAATATTGAAAAAAAGTTTTTGGGGAAATTATATTACGTCTTTACCACAGGGAATTTATTTTACGACGCGTTTCGAATACTTAGTGTTCATCAATAGGCACATCTACCTCATAAGGGATATTCAGTGATTGAGGAGTTAACCGACACTATTTTAGATGTGCCTGATGATGAACACTAATTGTTAGAAACGCGTTGTAAAATAAATTCTTTGTGGTGAAGATGTAATATATTTTCCTCACTATCATGAGTAAGTAAGTACCACACAGTAATTGCTTGCATACAGGAGATCGTGAGTTAAAAAAAGATTGTTAACGTTTAGCCAGACCTGAGAAGTCTGGCAAAATATGAAGATTTCTCAACATCTCTGTATCGGTGCTCTTGGTTTTTCTCCTGATGACTGTTTAAACAAAAAATGCAATACTATCAGTGTTGTTTTCTTCTGTTTCTGAACTTATATACACTGGACCATCGAGTTTCCGTACTATTAGAGACTGAGACAGCTCCGGAAACAGAAAAGTCTGGAAATTGGCAACACTGGTAAGTGGTAGCCTAATGGTGGGTAGGGTAAGCTAAGTGGTTGACAGCATGTCAAGACGTACCACATACATAACCTCGCTAAAACTTTAACACACTACACATTCAGTTTAAATAAACACTATATAAAATGTCAATGAAACACTATTATTGATACATAATAAACTTTATACTGAAAATAAAGCCTAGTCTAGTCTGTTGATGGCAGGCTAAAACGTACCATGGATATATAACCTAACCGCAACACAGTTTAGTAGGATTTGACCAGCTAAGTACTGTAATGGCTGATTTGAATGAAACTGGAGTAGCGTAGGCATATAAGAAGGGAGGATAGCTAGGCCATTCTCTGGGGTAGTAATGGAGTGATTATGCGCCTCTAATAGCCTCTAGCACTCAACTCCGACTTTCGGCCTTCACTTTGGTTACTCTGTTAACCTTCTATATGCAGGTATAAACGAAAGAGGAGGAGAAGGTGACCAGGGGCTGGGCCTGACCACCTTTATTTCACATCCTTCCAAATCCCCTCTTCTTATCCCAGCCTCAATCCAAGGCGTTATGCGATCTGAGCTTCTTGGACGCATTGAAGCTAACTGCTGGGATACTTTAGTACAGAAGGGGGAAAGTACAGTTGTTTTTAAGACGCAGTGCTATAGTCACCCTCAAATAATAATAATAATAATAGGACATTCTCTGCCTCGCCTTCCTTAGAATTACAATCATAAAATACAGGTGGATACAACTAAGATTTGATAACATGTAATATTATATATGGTGCATGCAAAATAAATGGATAAAAAAATACAGGTGGATACAGTTAGTTTATGATTATTATAAATTAAAATTGGTAATAATAATATTTTTTATGAATAATAAAGATACTTTGCCTCATTGTGAATTATAATAAGAAAAAAAAGTACGGAAACTCGAGGGTCGAGTGAGAATAATAAGGCATGTTAGTGAGAACGCATGTTAAGCGAAAAGATACTTCTGGGTGGACCAGAAGGTTGAATAAGGTATCACTACGATTGCAACATTCAAGATTGGATTCAAATATGCCGCGTGAATTATTTTCAATTTCCCTTTACTCTGATTGAACCTGGGTAGAAATGAGCAGTTTAAAGCTCCTATGGAAAACTATTGCATTGAGTTTCTTTAAGCTTTAGAAGGATATTGCTTCATATTTCGACGGGCCAAAGACTTGGTTATTACCCGAGTAAGACAGATAAAGGGACAGGTGGAGAGGAGGTGGAAAGAAGACATTTAGCGGGAGTGGCATTAGAAAGGGAGTGGGTTGGCGCGAAGGCGTTCTGTAGGAGGCCGGAGGCGTGGGAGGCCGTGGGCAGCTTCCTGTCCCGCCCACGCGCGTCTTCCTTCCTCTTGTGCCACACTTGCGAGTCTTCAGCGCACATCCACACATGTTCGCCCCTAAAAACCAATCTATGCATATTTAGTCTTTTTAAGAACCTACTATAAACGCGCTTTTGTCACACAGCCATTGCTAAACGCCAGACGTAGAGTCCTTCACCCGTCTGTGCCCCCCCAACCTTCCGTAACAACTACAAGGAATTTTAGAAATCCATTCCCTGCTATGACATAAAACTAAAACTCAACTCAATCCAGACACTTTCCCCCAAATGATTCAAACTCCCAAATGACGAAATTACTATTTTACTTAAAATCTTCTTCATAGGCATACATACATACAGGAATGTTGTATGTTTTCCAACAATACAGGTTTTAAAACAAATACAACAAACAATGTAGGAAGCATGTTCCTACACTACGAGTACAATACAGGAAAATAACACATCAAACAACATGGAAGAAATATACACATAATCAAAATATATTACTAGAATATTTGGAAATTTACAAATTAAATTTAAAAAATTAGGTAATTTAAAAACATTAAAACAACCTAAAAATTTAGTGTAAGAAAAGGAATAACTATTACATTACTGGGGGATTAACAGTTTTAAAATGACAAAATCTTCAAGCACCTTTTGTGATATATATGGCTCTTGTTGTGAGTGTTGTTATCAATCCTACACAAAATAAAACAAATATTTAAATAACTGTTGCAATTAGAATCTTGTTGAATCCAGTCACCTAATCGGTCTACTGAGGAGTGACTAATAAGTAAAAATTACTTCTAAGCAACAGTAAAACAACATTGGGTTAGATCTGATGTGGTGTTTACTGTGCATGATGCTATTCTCAAAGTTTTCTAGTTCTAATCATACAACGCATACTCATTGCTCTAGTGCAGAGGATAGTGTGAGCTGAATCAGAGAAGGCTGATACCGCCTGGCCCTGCATACCGCACCCCTGCTTAATGACGTTGGACCTCTTTCAGGCAGGTTACATCTTCTCAAGTAACTGAACTAAATTGTTGGAATTTTACATTTTTATACCTTCCTAGTAACTCAACTATGATCTTATTTCATATAGATTTATTTCTCTGGCCCTCGATTTATTCACGCCGGAAATCAACAACTGAGTACGTTGTTCCTCTAAGAGGACGTTGCCAGATACTTGTTAAAGATTCCACTCTAAATACACATGAGTTATGCAAAATTTAGAACTCTCAATGTTGTTTACCATTCATTAAATGGTGTCACAAAGGGCCAATGTTTGCTCCAAATGAGTTTTCTTGTGTAACTGCCACTCAACCTAAACTAACCTATATTTCATTTCTACTTTATTATAATTAAAGAATAATATAGAAATTGATGATGGATGACAAAGGAAGCAAATAAAAGTTGGTTATAACTACTGGGTCTGGTTTTGTTTAAATAACTGATTCGACTGAACTAAAATATCTAAGAAAATACCATATAACTTCATTAAAAAGATTTATAATTTTATGTGGAATATTTAACATCAATTTAACTTCTTAACTAATACTTATGCAGAATAGTAATGGCCTACCCTTTAGGTCACATTGGTGTCTCACAATGGAACACACATAGGGTGAACATTGGGCACTTTGTGATGCACCACAATAAAGATTGATTGTACATTAGGGTTGTACATTAAGAGTTCTACATTTTGCCTAACTCAAATGTATTTAGAGTAGGGATCTTTAACAAGTACTTGACATCGTACAGGCTTGGAAACGACGGCTGAACATACTCTCCTAGGGACGACGTGCTCAGATTTACCATATTTACCTCCCACGTGAATAAATCGAGGGCCCGAGTGAGTATCGAACCCCAGACTCACTAATTCAAAGGCGAGCACGTTAACAAATTTATCTTCTTAACTAGTACTTATGCAAGATGCAATTAACATAATACAAAAAATGTTTACTCTGTTCTCAAAAAACAAAGAAAAAAGCATACCTCAAAGATCTCATTTTTACAAAATATTAAACAGAACTCTTTGATGTACGCAAATACGTTGCAGTTTGTGTTGCAGGAAATGGAAAAGCGATGTACCAGGTATATTGGCGAAGGAATAATAATAATAATAACATATCAGATTGTTTAAGATTAATTTTTTCAAGTTTGTTACAACTGGTAAAATAGATACAGTCATGATAAAAAAAAATAATCATTAATTTAGGTGTCTATGAATTTGTAAATAATTTACCATGGGGTTTGATATTACTCTACATGAAAGACACATTGTAAGAAAACCAAAGCTCAAAGGATCGCGGACTAGTTATAGCTCAGCAAAGCATCATGGTGGGACAATAATACAATACAAGCAAGAAGAGTAGAGAACCTGGTGGCGCTGGGGACATTACAGTGCGGTACACAAACTGAACACCCGAAACCTCAATCAACTTTTAAGTAAATTACCATATGTTAGTGTTTTTAGATGGCCAGGTTAGCTCAGTGGTTACCATACACGTCTCTGAACTGGTAGGTCCGGGGTTCGATAACCTGTTTTGGTAAATTTTAGCGCTCCCAGCTTATTCAGCCATATCGCTTAAAAACAACAACAAAACAGACTGATGCCTTTTTTACGTGAAAGCTCTTTTGCCGCATCTCGGGAGCTACAAGCTCTAGCCTAGGATAGAGGCAAACAAAACTTCCGAGATACGCCCGAGGTGGACCACGCGGAGGCGAGCTTCCACGACCCTACATCACAAAGACAGAAAAAAAATCTTATAACATTTTAATAAAAGCAAAGCAAAAAGGTCCCACTAAACAAAAAATATTCTTCTTAATAAAATTTAAAAAGAAGCATATTTCTTGATAGTTTTTAACTTCTAACACTTAGTCTTATACCACAAAACTGGAAAATAAACTCCCATTATTTTAGGCTTTCATGTAAAGAAAAACAAGAACATTAACATTTCTCATGCGATTAGATCTTACGAGAAATCTTCGATAACCACCTAGCCCTCAATTTATTCACGTGGGAGGTGAATAAACCCGAGCACATCATCCTTCGGAGAGAGGACGTTATGCAGTCGGTCCCCAGCCTGTACGCTTACAGGTACTTGTTAAAGATGCCTACTCTAAATACAATTAAGTTAGGCAAAATTTAGGACTCCCAATGTAGAATCAATCTTCATTGTGTGGCATCACAAAAGACCAATGTTCGGCCTATGTGTGTTCCTTTGTGGGTCAGCCACTGCAACCTAAAGGGTAGCCTACTACAACTATGTTAGTGTTGTTTATAATTAATTGTAAACTTTTGTAGTCGTAATTTAGTAATTGGGTTTATTTATTGATTTCACAATAAATAAGTGAAAAAAATCAAAGTATAAACCACAGTTAGAAAATCAGAAAATCACTAAGATTTTTACTTTACTATTAGTAAAGTATAGTGATCGCGAAAAAATTCGACTTAGAGATTTTGACGGAATTACAAGTATTGAGGCCCCAAAAGTCGTTTTATGAAGTTTTTTCGATCATGTCGTGTGTGTGTCTGTGGGTAGCATTGCTTCTTACGGCGCTACGGTCCAGAATCATTGATGGATTAAGTTGATATTTTACACAAAATTGGGCCCCATACTGTACATGATCCTTATTGTTTGGAAAGAATTATGCGTGACGGTAAAGTTACTTTTTTTGCCAAAAACCGCTTTTTAGAAAACATTTTTTTCTCCAAAACTGCTAACTCTAGAGTTTTGAAATTTTGGCATTATCTTTGAAGTTACAAATACAACGAACGAAAAATATATTCAGAATTTCAAAACAGCGGCAAATATGTTTTTCCAATAAAATGTAAAAATTTTGACTTATAATTGAATATCAAAGCTTGTGAGAGCGATACAAGCCATACCGTTTAACGGATCAAAATTAAACTATACCTAAAAATAGAACATTATGTGGAGAATGAGTTGAGATAATTTTTTTTTTTAAATTACATTCATCAAAGGGGCTTTAAAGTACAATTTCTGTTTTCAGAAAATGTTCTTTGACGCTAAACGGCTCACTAAAAAAAACCTTGAAAATTTAACCAAAAATGGAACAAAAATTGCCAATTTATAAAACAAAAATATGAAATTTCAATCACGGCAAAGAGCAAAAATCTGGAGTGGCTTACACTCAACGTTACTATAAGTAAACTTAATATCAATCCTCATGGGTATATAATATCTCATTTAAGCATAATATAATCATCTAAATGGGAGGTGTTTATGACTCATGTAACAGATTCACTGGCACCATAGTGCTACAGATGGCCATGTATGAGATCCACTGGCTGTGGTAGCAAACGTCATATTCTCCTGTAAGGGATTATTTGATAATACATTTTTTGCTTTGGCTTTGCCAAAATGTTATTTCTGTAGTAATATCAAGAATATTATACGTTCATTTGTGTGATAATCAAATATAAGTGTATATATTGATAACTGGGTGAATCACTATCTGTACAGTCTCCGTATGTATGAAATATTATTACTCATCTGCCTTATAGACATTTATATTATGTTTAAATGGGAAATTATATACCAAAGAAATTTGAGAATATATTTACTTATAGCATAGTTGAGTGCAAAATTTCCTACTTGTAACCTGCGTCATGTGGGGGTTAATTGTATAGTAATTGAATAAACCATCCACTTTGTGACTTGATATATTGATGGACTGATTTCTGGAACTTTTATGCTCACTCAAATTCACTTTGTTGTCGAATAGCTGGTATAGAGGACATGGTCATTCATTTAAACTTTATTTTCAATGGAATTATTTTCAATTTTCAAAGAAAATTATCAATAATAAAACTCAAATGCATTCTCACTTAACATCGTTTTAAACTGATTATTACAAGAACGTTTTGAAAATCATTTAATGAAATTAACCTTTCATTAATTGAAATATGAAAATTCATTATGAAAACAACATTTCATTAAATAACAAAATTTCAAGTATAATTGGTATTGAAGTATAACTCGGATTAAAAAAAAAGGATTTTGATCCTGAACTAATAGATCATCAGCTATATTTGCCAGATTCTTTTTTCATTTATTTAGATTGATTTAGAAAATAGGAATATTTTTATGTTTTAAATGGGAAACTTTGTCTTAAATCTTCAATGTAGAAGAAGATCAGATAAATTATGTAAGTGATGCAATAGCTATTGGAACAGAAGTCATGTTCTCCTGTAAGAGGTTATTTTGTAACACTAAATCTTCATTTTCGCTTTTCAAAAATGTTATTACGGCGGTAGTTATTGCGATATATAAAAATAAGCGTGTATATTGATAAGTGGATAAGTCACTATCAGTACTAGCTACAGGAATGAAAAACTAATAAACCTTTTCCATTTACACATTTATATTATGCCTAAATGAGACATTATAAATTATATACCCAACAAGTTTGATATTAAGTTTACTTATAGTAAAGTTGAGTGTAGGCCACTACAGATTTTTTAATCAAAACACTGGTTTTCGTCAGAGTCAAAGCCACTTGTTTTGGTTGAAAGATCTTAGTCATTTTCTGATTTCTAACTGTGGCTTAAACGGTTATACATATAGAACTGAAAAAACAACACAGAAAGAATGAGAACACTTACTGGATCAATATTTCGAACCGAATTTCGTCATCAGGAAGAGAGTTTTTTGAGTTATTTATCTGTCTGGTTTGGACTGTTTAGTATTTTCATTATATATATATATATATATATATATATTATATATATATATGCGTTAGACTTTGATGAAAACCAGTTATTTTGATCAAATGAGCTTAGGCCTTTTTCAGGATTTCTTATTGTTATTTCTATTGCACATTTGTTTAAAAGATTAGATATAAAAATGATAAGACTAATAATAATATATATATATTCGGTTTTTATATATGAACAGAAAACCGAAAGATTTTCAAAGCTTTCAGAAGTTTGCTGCCAAAAACTTCTGTCGTTTCGTTCACACTGTTTGGCTACGGTCAGTGACAAGACATTACAACTTTTTCATTATGCTATTATCATTAGGGTAATTTCTTTAATGCATATATTTATTTATTAGGTTTTCCAAAAAAAAAAACATCAAGAATATATATGGGTATTTAATGATAATCTATAACAAGATTTCACAATAAACACGTGAAATAAAACTCAACGTCCAAATCGCAGTAAGAATGCAGAAAAAATTTTAAGTCAGAGTCGGACTGATGCAGTATCAGTTTTGACTCTGATGACATTCAACCTTTACGGTTAAAAGATTTTGAAACTTCTTTAAGAATTGTTACTGTATTTTGGACGTTCATAATGATAATCTACAGTAGAGAATATTAATGAAAGGACTTTTAGTGTCAAAAGTTGAAAAGTACTAAAGATAAATAAATTTTCAATAACAATTACTAATAGTCATTGGTGAAGCGAATTATTACGAGTTTTTTATTGTTTATGTTAATTGTCAAGTGATATGTTTGAGTGGGGTTGTCTAAGATAAGCAGAACTGGGAGGTTAATGAGGCTGCTAAACTGCTTTGATTGGTGGCGATATTTGACAGACGTGACTCCGGAGTTTACCCAGGTGCCCCACACATGCCTGCGGCACAGGCCGCTTGTACCACTGGTCCCAGCTCCCGGGCCACAATGGCCGTGCACCTCCTCCTCCCCCAGCCGGCTGGCTGCCTAATTCGGAACATCCGGTCCTTTTCTCTCCAGTCCCATCCGGCACACCATTGTCCGCCCCTCATCCCCTAAGCGCATTTCCTAACCTCTCTCACTCTCTCTCTTCTTCTTCTTACCCTTCCTTTTGCCACCACCTTTACTTCAAACAAATTAGAAAAACCACTTCCAAATCCCCTCTTTAAAGAGGCGGCAAATTCATACTGTCGAGCTTGTTTCCGCTTCATTTTCAGCCTCTGTATACAGTCAAAGTCACGCTCACACCATTAGTTTCACCGTATTTTCTTTATGTCTTTTGCAGACGTACCTTACGAAATAAATAATGTTAAAGCCATTTCAGTTGTCCACTATTCTTCAGTCCACCATTATAATTAACCCCCTATCCTAATAAAAACAAACGATTCATATATATATATATATTATATATATATATATAAGTTTTGTTAAAACCTATGCCTATTTCTAATTTCACTCTTTTTCGGGTTAATTTTTCCATTCTTCTGAGTTCTGGCTTCCGAGAGTTCGGGACTAGATATATCAGTTCTCCATAATTTTTATTTTTGTACACCAACATGTTTTGGTCCACATCGACCATTTTCAAGGTTATTTTTACACAATTAAATTATACACACTACATAACAATAAAAACATAACATTGATACTGATCTATTAAAATACATTACTAAATAATTATAGTAAGTTACTAAACAAAACAAAAATAGCTAAATAAACACACGAGGTTAACAGTCATAATCATTGGAAGGTTGTAGCAAGGTATCAGCAGGGTGAGGTTTCCCCAGGATTCTGGTTACCTTCCTACAACCGTTTGTGCTTGGGAAGGTATTGGATTGTCTTCGTTCACACTCAGTGACTGGTTTTTCTTCAGATTTCCGTCGAACAGCTTTAAAATTCTAGCGAATCCACCACCCTGGCTGTTAATGGTAGGTTGATTTTGTAGGATGAAAATGGCCTCCAAAATTTGCAGCCTGGTGTGGCTGCATGTGCATGTGCTGCATGTAAGCACATGGATTACAACAAAACGAGGGAAATTCTTACCGACAACACCATGATTTTGCAGCAAGAATATGACCTTTATTTTTTGTACAAAAATAAAAATTATGGAGAACTGATATATCTAGTCCCGAACTCTCGGAAGCCAGAACTCAGAAGAATGGAAAAATTAACCCGAAAAAGAGTGAAATTAGAAATAGGCATAGGTTTTAACAAAACTTGTATAGATGAAGGCCTGCTCCCCAAATACACTAATATATATATATATATATATACTTTTTGATGAAAATATGATCCGAAACGGAAAAACATAGTTCAATCTACACAAAGAAACACAGAGAAATCAAAAGCACACACCTACAGTCTCTAATTTTCGGTTGAACCGTCTTCAGAAGAGATAAGAGAGGGAAACCAAGCGCACTGGTACAGAGACGGTTGGAGACCAACAATGTTGCATACAAACATATATATATATAAAGATTTAACATAAACACGTGAAATAACAATCAATGATCAAACCACAATATGAAATGGGAAAAAAGACCAAGATCTTTCAACCATAACAAGCAGTCTTCGTCAGAGTCAAAAACCCAACTGACTGTTCACGTGTTTATTGTGAAATCTTGTTTTATAAACAAACAAAAACTTTGTTTGCTCTCTGATGACATACATTAAAAGGCCTCAGAGCATTTATCTCTATTGTTTTTTTTTCATTGTGGTTTAAGCTTCATTGATCGCATAACGTGATTATTTATTGTGATTTTTCTGCATATATATATCAATGTAAATGAAGAAACGTATGGAAATTAAAAATACATACTTACAGTTTCTAATTTTTGGTTTGAACTGCCATAAGGAGAGATAAGAGAGAGTAACGAAGCATACTGGTAAAGAGACGGTTCAAATCAAAAATTAGAGTCTGTAAGTGTGTGTTTTTTATTTCTCTATATTTCTTCATCTACATTGAACTGTATTTGTTCGTTTCAGATCTTATTTTCATCGAAAAAGTATTCATACACGTATATATGACAAGATTTCACAATTCACACGTGAAATAAAAATCAATGTTTAAAGCACAATAAGAAATGAGAAAAAAAGTCTAAAAGTTAGGATTTGACTCTAACAAAGACCACTTGTTGAAGTTGTAAGATTTTATTCTTCATTGGTTTAAAGCTACAGTAATTTTAAAATTTTGCCATACAGTAATACTCCCGATATACCAAAACCTCGGTTCAAGACAAAATTCGAGAAAAGAAACAGACCACGACGATTTTCTATTTCCATTTTATGAAAAAAAAATGCATGATACAATAATAAAAATAATAACATTAGTGCAACAACAACAAAGAAAAAAGAATAAATAAAACACAAAACCCCCCAAAAAAATAAATTGAAATCAAAATAAAAAAAAATGCAATGTTAAATTTAGTACACAGTTTTGATTATGTTATCGTTTTAAATTTATTTTCGTACAGTTACGTATAATTTCTGCCATTTATCAAAACTACGTAAACCTTCCATTCTTCCCTCTCTTCTTTAATCGCCTGACTCTTAAAGTAAGTTCTAGTTATTCGTAACACCCTTGTATTATTATTTTCATTAATTTTATTGTTCTCTAAATTCTTTTATAACTATTTATTTAAGGGATTATGTGGCAACTAATGTATTTTTTTTTAATTTTTTAAAGTATTTAAAATTTATGGAGTAGTTGTCAGGAGTGGATATGCTGTTTGAATGTAAAGTGTGTCCCATTAATACGAAAAAATGAATATACGAAAGAGTTTGTATTCGAGTTTGATTTTGTATCTCGAGATATTGCTGTATTTATGTTTAAAATACCAGAAACCTTTATTGAGTACCAAGGAACTATGCTCTCCAATATCAGTATTAGTAAAAAATATTTTTCGTTTTCTATGGGTTTTGAACGTTGATAGATTGATACTAATAACAAGCAGTCTAACCATTGCATCACAGCTGACCTAATAAGATAAACAGAGGTTATTATAATGAAGATTTAAAAAGACTAAAAGAAAGTCCGCCGTGAAGTGTTTGAATGTAGGAAAGCTGACAGAAGTTGTCACGACAGATATTCAGATGAAAGCAGGGAGGGATGCTTCATAATCAATCCCTGAGACGGGTTGAAAGTCACGCTCACCTTACTTAAGCCAAAGGATCTGTTCCCAATTTCTTTTAAAGAATGATTTATATGTTGTTTTATCTAAGGAAGCCATCAAAAAAAAATTTAGCCAAAAAAAAAAGCATTGGTAAAAATTTACAAATTGAACAATAAAATAGAGTGTACCAACTTTAACACAGAAACTTTCAAAGTTTCGTTTCTATGGTGGCTGATTTAACTTGTGACAAAATTTTACGGACAAACCTACAAACAGACAGACAGAAATTTTTCTAAAGTTGGATTCACTTTCTCCAATGTATGAAACGTAAAGATTACTTGAAATGAGTCAGTTCTAAGGAATGTACAGATAAAACCTTTCTTTTATTTATGTAGATTAAATACAATTGTTAAATAGTTTTCATGATAATTAGATATTTGTGTTTAAAATCACCCTGAAGATGGTCAAATCTCTCCGAAACATTGGGAATAAGAAATATGTTTCAAAAATGGATAACAAATGATATGGAGGGTTATTGCACCTAATTCGCCCAAAAATAAAGGACTAATAAGATAATTGGAAAGATATTTAAAAAATTGATTAAGAAAAAAATTTGTAAACAATTTAATCTCATGTATATATATATACTAAATTGAATAAACGGTCCACATGGACTATAAAACTTTAAATTACACAAATACGACACAGAAAAAAGATAAAATGCACATTTACTAAATTCAATATATTTCGAACTGATAGCAAACATCAGTTCAAAATATTGAATTTAGTAAGTATGCATTTTATCTTTTTTCTGTGTCGTGTTTTGTGTAATTTACCCAAATATATACGAGTATATACGATCAAACCACAATATAAAAAGGGAAAACAAGACAAAGATCTTTCAACCGTAACAAGCGGTCTTTGCCAGAGTCAAAAACCCAACTGAAACACTCAGTGTTTCCCATTTCATATTGTGCTTTGAACATTGATTGTTATTTCACGTGTTTACGTGAAATCTTTTAATAAATATTATATATATATATATATATATATATATATATATATATATATTTATATATACTTTGAGAAACACGGATGAAAAGCAGAAATTAGAAATTACTTAGAACGTTTTTAAAGTGTATGGTCCGATCGGATCTGTTTTCATTTGAATGTATATATATATATATAATGTATATTTATGTATATCAGTGTTCAAACTACAATAAGATTTGAGAAAAAATACTATAATTTTTCAACTGTAACAAGCAATCTTTGTCAAAGTCAAATGGATCAAACTATATATATTTTATATATAACAGATTCAATTAGATTAGAGAATACACCTACTATATATTTTATATATATAGTTAATGCCGAGACTGCAGTTCATATTAAAGATACCTGTTTAAAAGAAGATTTGCTGCCTACTTATACCAATATATATTGGTACACCTCCGATCATTAACAACTGCCACCATTATATATATATATATTATATATATAATATACATGATGGCTACTGTTAGCCATTATATAACAGTAGTAAATAGGTATGCTGCAACATAAACAGATTTCCAAGCCCTGAAGATGACATAAATATATGTCGAAACGTCGGCAAAAGGACTAGTTTAAAATCATTAGACCTCAACCCTCAAAAAAATTACATCATATAAATATTGGGTCAAGAACACAATTCATGATATATATATATATTTATATATAATGGTGGTAGATGTTAATGATCGGAGGTGACAAGGTACAGCAGTGCGCCAGCACAGGCAGAGTGCGCAAGGCGAGCTGCAGCAAGGCCGCGCCCGCACAGCGGTCCTCTCCTGCCAGGGACCGTGCGTAGGTCGGAGTAAGCTTATTCTCTCTTCTCCTTGCCGTCACATTGGGAGACTCGTGGGCGTGCACACCTACCCGGCCTGTATCACACCTTGCAGGCTTCCACCAAACAAATCTTCAAATCAAACAACAAAAACTCCCAACTCTTTTGTCCTTGTTTAGCCAACTGATTAGTAGAGCCAAACATAATTTCAAGGTAAAGGGAGACTGTTTAAGACAATATGATCAAACTGTCACGTGCAAACACCTGACGCGAGTGCATAAAGCCATACTGCACGTGGCTTACATTCCAATCATAAACCACCTCCATAATCCCAATAAAAATCACTTTCTTTTCACTCGAACTTTTGTTTCAACAATTACATAACTTGTTCCATCAATTCAAATCCAAATAAAATCATAAAAAAAACTCAAGTTCATCCACTAAACTATAAGTAAGCTTACTATACTCGTAAAACGCATTACCACAATTTACAATATAAATGGCTCAATACTTTAAATTTAAAGTTTATACTTTAAAGAATTGTAAACAAATATGACTAGCGAGAAAAGGTGATTTTTTTCCTGCTTTAATACTAGTCTCTTAAGTATTAAGTCATCCTAACCCTTTAAAGAACACATTACACATATATTTTAAAGTAATACAGTTTATATATATCATTACTCAATTTTAAATGTTATATATATGGATGATGAGGTAAAAATAGTTTCAGGGGAGAAATAACTAACAATAATTATTCTTTTCTATGCATGGATATTCACCTCATGTTCTATAGAGTTATTTGCCGAAACAAAGTAAAATGTACTTTTACCTTTACAAAAGAAATCTAATGATTCGTGGAACATCTGGAAAGAAAAACGAAAGAAAAATGAAATGACTTAACAGAGAAATATACTGCACCAAGGCACTAAGTTTATTTCATATGAAACTAGAAAATGAAAAATATAAACCTAACAAGTACCAAGGTTTATATATTTATTTATGTATATTACCGATTAAGGTACTGTGGCGTGAATTAATTAGTCACATATGCGATGTAGTATGGTGTTGTCTGCCTAAAGAGCAACGAGTAAACACGTCGAGCTGATTTGATAGATGTGTAATGAGTGGAAAATTTAAAAGCACAAAGATCAAAACAGGAACATCTGTAAATAGTGTTTGAACAATGATGCATATAGACACACACTTACAGTCACGCACATAACATGTGGTAACAAGTAAGAGAGAATAGGTCATACTGAAATATAAAAAAAGGGACCAGAAGTTCAAAAAATATTAAAATTCCTAAAAAAAAAACAGAAAAAACGCACATCATGTGATCACACATACACACACACACACACACACACACAACACACACACACACACAACACACACACACACACACACACACACACAGAGAGAGAGAGAGAGAGAGAGAAAGAGATAAATTGAGAGAAACACACATGTCATTATGAAAATATTAAATATAAAATCTGGGTATGTCAAAGCAATAAATTATATATTATATTTATTTAAATTTTATATATAAATAAATATAGATATAATTAAAGTTACAGCTAGAGAACACAAGAAAAAGGACGAACACTCACGAATCTCGATAATTTCGGCGTCTTGCCGTCTTCAGGAGAGTAGAAAGAAAGAAAATAAAAGGAGAAAGAATGAAGGAACGGAGACGAACCTTCATGCCTTCAGACAGCAAATATAAACTCTTTGCTATTATAAATAAAACTATTTGTTTGCCAAAGTGAGTTACAATGAGAGAGGACAAAGAAAAAGTAAGTTCTAACAAATTTGATATATATATATATAAATTTTATTTAAAAAAAATAAAATTATATTAAAAAACTGGAAAGAATATGTTTACTACTTAGCAAACTTTAATTATAGTAAATTCATATCATTAGATATAAATCTTACATGAGTCTACCTCATAAACTTTCCATGTATTAGTTATGTGATTCCATTCCAAATAATGCTGCTATTCTACCAATATAATTCTAAATACCCTATAAATCATTTAAATACAAAGTAATATCAGCTTTAGACTTGTACATATGATCGCTACTTACTCTTAAATACATTTACGAATCAAAAATTTAAAACATAACTAACTTTTAATTTTGTTTGTTTACTGCACGCCTTTAGAGAGCAAATATAAACTCTATAATTGTTTGTCAAAGTTAGTTACAATGTGAGAGGACAAAGTAAGTTCTAACAAATTTGATCTATGGTTCAAGGAATACACCAATATAGCTATAGTTACCCAAGTATAACTATACATGTTATTCAACGGTACTATACTATATACTATACGACAACCATATATGTACGAGATAATATATACCCTATATATATGTAAAACACAATGACGCATTCATTGATTATGTTTTATCTATGAGTTTGGTACTACTTTGCAGGTGACTTAAAGTGTTTAATTCATAGACATTTTGACACAGATTCAATTCTGATGTTTTAGGTAACTAGATTACTTCTATCTGTTGGACAGTTTGTTATGATTTATAATGTATACTATCTTTTAATATATTTGTGTATTTTGGGAGCAGACCTTCAATCAAACATGTTTTATTAAAAGTTATTTTATAATTGTTTATATAAATATAAATCTTTTGGTGAATTACTTTATATTTTACCAGAAAGGCGGAAATCCATAGTCAGAAAACTTGTAAAATTAACCCGAAAAAGAACAAAAGTTAAAATTGGCATAACTTTTAATAAACTTATATATATATATATATATATATAATATCTTAGATCTTACCGACCTTGGTCTATTTTTTTCGATTTCTTACTATGGTTTGAACATTGATTATTATTTCACGTGTTTATTGCAAAATCTTGTTATATATATATATATATATATATATAGATAGATAGATACATATAACAGTTCAAAATTGAAGATAGGTAGCACAGAAAGTAAAAAAAACACACTTACAGACTCAATTTTTAGGGTAATCCGCCTTCAGGAGAAAAGAGTTACAGTTACTAGCCGTTGCGTCTACAACGTGCTTGGTCTCCCTTTCTCTTTTCTCCTGAAGACCCGAAAATTTAAGTCTGTAAGTGTGTTTCTTTTACTTTCTGTGCTACCTATCTTTTTTTTTGAACTGTTATTGTGGCCAGTTTGGATTGTCTTTCCGTTTATCAAGTGAATATATATATGTAATAAATATATTTTCGATGTAAATACGATCGGAAACGGACAAATAAAGTTAAAAAAAAAAACATGGAACAATTAAAAACACACACTTACAGTCTCTAATATTTACAGACGGTTTTAACCGTCTTCAAGAGGTTTAAGATAGGGAAACTAAGCGCAGTGCTAAAGTTCCAACCGTCTCTGTACCAGTGAGCTTGATTTCCCTCTTTTATCCCTCCTGGGGACAGTTCAAACCGAAAATTAAACATTGTAAGTGTGTGTTTTTAATGTATCTATGTATAATAAATATAAAAAAAATTAAAGTTTATCAGGACTCGGTCAGTTCTTCAGGTTCAAATTGAACCCGTTTGAAGAATTGAACCAGTTTTGAATTAAACGGGTCCGTTTAAGTCCCAAGCAAAGGACGGCAACTCCTGCACTAATTCATTAATGGATGTTTTTGTTTTTTTTAATAAGTTTAGTATGTAGTATTAAACTTGACTAGAGTCCTCACCATATTTTGATTAACAGAATGTAATCTTAAAAACTCGTTTTTCCTTTTAAAAGTATCCATATAATAATAATAATGGATATTTTAATGAGGTTGTTGGAATGTTTGATATTAAGCCGAAATAACTTTGTGTCCCAGGCGCTGGTCTGACTGCGGGGAGACCTGATAACGGTCCAAACAGGAAGGCACCCTAGATTCTTTCTTTGCTTCAGGCATTCTAACACATTCCTATCAAAATTGAATATTGAGTCACAAATTCAGATCTTCCAATGTGATTTCAGAAAATCCTTATTAAAATTTTACAGAAGTTATCTCGAAGGAGATATATCCTGACCGCAATATATCTTATAATACCATTATCAATTTTATTATACTTTTATACGAGTATTAACTATTTGAAACAATATCACTTTATTTCAAATTAACGTTTCTAAACATACAACAAGAGTAAAAAACTATATTAAACATAAATTTTATATAACAAGATTTCACGTGTTTATTGGGAGCATTTCACACACACACACACACACACACACACACACACACACACACACAACACACACACACACACACACACACACAACAACACACACACACACACACACACACACACACATACACACACACTACACACACATACACACACACACACACACACACAACACACACACACACACATCACACACACACAACACACACAAACACACATATATATATAAAACTATAGTTTTGTTTTCTATTCCACGGTCGATACTTTTATCAATATTATATATATATATATATATATATATATAATATATATATATATATAATAGAGAGAGAGAGAGAGAGAGAGAGAGAGAGAGAGAGATCAAAAGCACACACTTACAGTCTCTAATTTTCCGTTTGAACCGTCTTCAGGAGAGATAAGAGAGGGAAACGAAGCAATAGATCCAAGCATTGTTCCCTCTCTTATCTGTCCTGAAGAAGATTCAAACCAAACATTAGAGACTGTCAGGGTGTGCTTTTGATTTCTCTATGTTTCTTTTTCTACATTGAACTATATTTGTTCGTTTCGGATCGTATTTCGAACGAAAAAGTGCATGTATATATATACATCATGATTTGCTTTCTTGACCCAATATTTATGTGATGTAATTTTTTTTTTTTTTTTTTGAGGGTTGAGGTCTAATGATTTTAAACTAGTCCTTTCGCCGACGTTTCGACATATATTTATGTCATCTTCAGGGCTACAAAATGATTGTTTTACAATTAGCACTACTATTACAACTATATTACAATTAGCACTACTAATACAACAATCCTATATTATATATATAGTTGTAAAAGTAGTGCTAATTGTAAAACAATCATGTTGTAGCCCTGAAGATGAGATAAATATATGTCGAAACGTCGGCGAAAGGACTAGTTTAAAATCATTAGACCTCAACCCTCAAAAAAATTAAATCATATATATATATATTTGTAAAAGTTGGGAGCAGTCCTTCTTCAATGCATGCTTTTAAAAACTGGATATCTGTTTCTACTTGGTTCAATTTCGCCTTATATTTTTCCAAATTACGAATTTTTTTCTTTAATTCAGAGCTCAACTTACAAATTTAATCACAGAAACAGAATATTATAAATAAATAGTAAGTGTTCTTGTTTCTTTTATGTGTTGTCTTTTTCATTTATATATATATTCAACCTTTAGTCTTTATATTTACACCGAAACAACGTTGTTTCGGTGTAACTTTATGAACACATTCAACCGAACGACAACTAAAATATGTGTTACCTTTTTTACAACTGTAAATTTCATCAAAATTACGATTTATCTTCCATTGGTCTTGTATGCAAAACCGATCTGGTTGAAGTAATCGAGAATAAAGGAAATAATTTATATTAATAAATATTAATGGAATTGTACTTCAAAGTTGCAGTTGGTTCAATAATCTTGAAAACTCTTCTGACATGTTGTTTCCAAATTGAGGTATGGGATATTAAAAATTTAATAAAATGCTGCTAGAAAAAAAAGCGGAAAGGAACCAACAGGAAGAGTTGGGCAAAAAAAAAAGGTGAAATTGCCAGCAATGTGTGGAAGTGTGGGAACTGGGTTATAAGTCGTTAGAGGGAAGGGCGGAGAAGCTGTAAATAGAGAAATGCAAGGAAGAGAGGGGTGTGTAGAGGGAGAGCGAGGGGATGTGACTCGAGGCAACAGGAAGAGGAAATAAGGGGGGTGGCTGGGGGTGGCGAGGAGGTAAAAAAGAGTGGAAGCCCCGGGGGTGGCCACCCTCAGGAAGTGGTTGTGTGGCATGCCTGGTAAGGGGACCCACTTCCTTTTTTCGCTTCCCTCTACCTTATAAATCAAACGCAGTCATGTACATGCTATGCTCGCGCTCATTAATCCGATATGATGCATTTTCTACAGCCAATATATACAAAGACGAAATAATCAAACATATTGATTTTTTTCAAATACTAATAACAACGAGGACCAGGTTAGCTCAGTAACAACGTGTTCCCTCTTAACTGATAGGTTCGATCCCCACCTAGCCTTCGATTTATTTACGCGGGAGGTGAATAAATCTGAGCACGTCGTCCCTCGGAGAGGACATTAAACCGTCTGACCCGAGCCTATACAATGTCAGGTACTCGTTAAAGATCTCTACTCTAAATACACTGAGTTTGGGAGAATTTAGTACTCTCAATGTAGAATCAACCTTCATTGTATGGTATCACAAAGGGCCAATGTTCGACCTATGTGTGTTCCTTGTAGGACTGCCATTACAACCTAACCTATGAATAGACACGGCAGAAGATTCTTGGTGTGAAAGATAGGAAATCTTGTGGACTTGAAGACTGTCTGCGAGCTGTGGTACCGAGGTGAAGCAGGAATGTGTTGCTGTTTGGTTAAACGGGACACAGCTCTGTGGAATTCCCACGCGTTTGATGAACTAGAGAATTCTAAATCATCATGCAATCGTACAGAACTGGTTGAGAATCGCCACCAAGTTTCCATTTTCACTTCGAGGGCTATATAACTATGTGATCAATGGCAGATTACAGGGAATTGAAGTAAATTGAAATAAACCGAATTGACTTCAAGAGTGACAGGAACGTACTGGCATTTTCTTGGAACAAGTAATGGTGTTATCTCCTTAAAGCAAAAACTGTTGAACATCTGTTGAATTTCTAAGAAAAAGTTTCGAATATACTCTAAAGAATTATAATTTAATTAAAATGTCCTCTTCTTTTGTTACAAATTTTCTACATTCATATTGTTCAACCAGTAATTTTCTAATATTAAATTTTAAAGTTCTAAAATTATTTTTTCCCAGATACTAAAAATGTTAACAACTAATAGTTTTTAAACATTTTATTTTAATTTGAATTTGAAGAATTCAGGACTGACCGAGTCCTGATAAACCTTAGTTATATATATTGTATAAATACATATATAAAAAATGTGTGCTATATT
Source organism: Hermatobates lingyangjiaoensis (assembly GCA_026182355.1). Classification (NCBI taxonomy): domain Eukaryota; kingdom Metazoa; phylum Arthropoda; class Insecta; order Hemiptera; family Hermatobatidae; genus Hermatobates; species Hermatobates lingyangjiaoensis. Next base: position 225,368 of record JAPFBL010000137.1, on the reverse strand, counting down.
AACATGTCAATAACTACCTAACTTTTTATTATTCTCATAATGAAAAGTATTATTCATACCTTATTATTTTATAATGATGATGAAGCAATTATTACAACGCAGTCTCCAAAAGATTAGTAGTGTCATATATAAAAAAAGGCTAAAATGGCAATAATTGTCATTATTGAGTTCTCTCTCTCTCTCTCTCTCTCTCTCTCTCTCTCCAATGATTTAAAGGGAGAGTCTCGGTGAGCTTTTGTTGATAAGCAGAAATCAAAAGAATTTTTAATATTAAGATAGAATTCCAGATAATCTCCGAGGGACACAAAAACACGTGTCAGGCCGCAGGTTTTTCCATGCCTGCTGTATGCAATGGTTATTCCAAAATACCTTGGCAACCGACTGGTATATCGCGATAGATGTATTGAGCACCCCTGGCTGAGTAGGTAGTTTCATCTGGTATAGAGAAGGGGTTCTCAATGGGGGCTCATTTTGGGTTTCCAGAGGGTGAACTGTAACCACAGTATGTTTACAGACTATTATAGGTTTTGATTTCTTAATTGTAACAAATAATTGATTGAATTAATATTTTATATGTCCATCAATAATTGTAATTAGCATTTCATTTGCAAAATGACATATTTTTTATTTTTTACAAATATAGAAATTTGTAAACTGTTATTATGAACATAATCAATGTAAAGTTGTACAAGTGTATATACTACCTTGGAGAGAAGAGGGGGTGAGTGGAATGGCGAGAGGGGTGAATGGGCAAGGAAGGTTCTGAACCCTTGGTATAGAGCAGTGGTTCTCAACGGGGTCCACATGGACCCCCAGGGGTCCACAGAGGATTACTGGGGGTCCATGAGAAAAGTAGTATTCTGAAGGTCCATGACACGTGGTTAGGGCTCTGTGTTAAGTTTAAATGAATTCATCACCAAACCAAAAATAAATCAAAGCGTAGTAAGCTTTGGCCGCACAATATTCACACATAATTAAAATATAAGGCCTAATATCCTCGTCAGTTTTGTTAAAATGTTCCAATGTTTTAAAATTTTCTATTGCACATCTCTTTATGATACATTCAAAATTGATTCTGTTACAATTTATTTCAGGGTTCTTTATAAAATGTAAATGAAGAAATATTTTGTTATTGTTTTAAAAACATTTTTGTTTTTTTGCATGCGTTGTAGATGTAATGAAATTATTTCATAATTAACGATTTTCATTTTTAAGTATCCGGGGGGAGTGGGGGTTTACAAGTAGCTTTTAGGGGTCGACAAGTAGCTTTTAGGGGGTCCACAAGCAAACAAAGGTTGAGAACCCCTGGTATAGAGGGTAGTGAACTAAGGGTAACCTTGATTTTTTCCCACTTTTATCAACCCTCTGTTAACTCCCACCCCTCTATCCCACCTATCAGTGAGTATAATAATATCAATAAAATTAATTATATATAACTATATTATGAACTATTATCAACTAAAATATTATTTTTTTTTATTATTTAGACGCATATGATAGAAAATAAAAAGATTTCACATAAACACGTGAAATAACAATCAATGATCAAACCACAATAAGAAAATGGGAAAGCAAGACTAAGGTCTTTCAACCGTAACAAGCGGTCTTCGTCAGAGTCAAAAACCCAACTGGTTGAAAGATCTTAGTCTTGCTTTCCCATTTTCTTATTGTGGTTTGATCATTGATTATAGAAAATGTTTAGATTCAGAATACATTGTGTAATAGTACATTATAATAAATGTACGAATAAAAAATGAAAACACTTGATAAAATGATAAATATTGATATAGCTTCTCGACCACTTATTCTTACAATTCAAATTGTGTTTTTTAGAATTTGGTTCAAAGAATGTACTACTGATTATAGCTGACGTTTCGCCAAAAATTGTTTTGCATTTTCAAGGCTTTTTTTTATTTTTTCTTTTTAAAGGAAAAATAATTTAAGTAGTTTTTCTTTAACAATAAAGCATGGAAAATGGCAAACAATTTTTGGCAAAACGTCGCGTATAATCGTTAGTTAATGTTTTGAAACAAACTCCTCAAAAAAAACGGAGTTTGAATTAAATGCTAAAGTGAAAGAGACTCAAGGGATGAAGATGGTTTCATCTTGAATGGATCTTCATTCAGATAGGAAATAGAATGGTTCAGAGGGCTGAAGGTGAAAGAAATAAGGGAGATTGGTGGAAGGGAAAGGAGGGGGGGGGTTTAAGGTGACCTAGAAGAGGCCTAGGGAGAGGCAAAGGGTCAAACATGTGGTCTAAAGGGCCAGTGACGTCATTGCACGTGGCAAAATCAGCCCTTGGCCTTGTTCCATTCTACTGCAGGGCAGAGGCTGCAATGGACCATCATCAGTAGGGGGTTATTCTCTGACAGCCTCAAGTGTTTTAGATAGAATCTTATATCAAATAATCAAAATCAATAATAATTTATCAATATTTCAATCGGAATCAAGGAAAATATCATTTAAACTGTTACTTGGATGGCTTTATTAAAGATATTGAAATATCTTCATGATTTAATTAAAAAGATTTGCTTATTGGTGTTATACCACCATGTTCTGTTGGTGTTATATCGACAAAACTTACTAAAGATATCAATCATTGAATAGACCAAGAAATATCCATCAGGAATCATGTAAGTTTTCTAACAAATTTTCAAAGCCGACGTTTTGTTTTTATATAAAACCTTTCAGAGGCCTACGATTACAAAAAAAATATAAAAAAGCATACAATCAATACTAGTAATAAGTCTAAAAACGGACTTTACTATAAGTAAAGTATAGTGATCGTGAAAAATTTGATCTCGAAATTTTGAAAGAATTACATGTTTTGAGATCCTAGAAGTTGTTTTATGAAGTTTTTTTCGATGATGTCTGTGTATGTCTGTGTGTGAGTGTGTATGTGGGTGTGTGGGTGAGTATGTATCCAAAGTTTGTGGCCACGCTACGGTCCAGAATCTTAGATGGATCAAATTGATATTTTACACAAAAATTTGGAGTGGTCTGCACTCAACTTTACTATAAGCAAACTTAATATCAAACTTCTTGGGTATATAATATATAATCTATGGCTCAGGAACTGGCGGACATTAGTACAGTTAAAGACGGAGGAAAGGTAGACGGGATGGAGGGCACTATTCTAGAAACACCCATTCTCTTGGACTCCAAAGCTAAAGTCAAATATGAAGTGTTCACAGACGGGAGCAAAATGGACGACATGGTAGGCTGTGCGTTTGTAGTGCTGGAAGGAGAGAGGGTAGTCTCTGAACAAGGATTTAGACTGGCTTCAGTGTGCTCCAACAACCAGGCAGAGCAACTCGCAATATAGCAAGCGGTCATCTGGGCAACGGGGACAGTAGAGGTCGGCTGCTCGGTCCGCATAAACACAGATAGCAGGATTACTCTAGAATATCTACAGGGCAGCAAAAATCATTCACCTTTGATCAACTTAATAAGACAAAAACTGGACAGTTTAAAAGCAAGGGCAACAGTTTATTTTACCTGGGTCAAGAGCCACATTGGTATAGAGGGGAACGAGTTGGCTGACCAGCTGGCAAAAAGGGCGGCCCAACAGATAAATACAGAGCCAATCTACTCTCACATGCCAAACACTGCCCTCAAGCAGTGGGCCCATGAACGTAGCATGGAGTGCTGGCAGAAGTTGTGGGAAGAGGCGACCAATGCTCAACTTACAAAAAGATTTCTACCATCTGTCATTCAGAGAAAGAAAAAGAACCTCAAAGTGGGCTGGAGACTGACCCAGTTTCTAACAGGGCATGGGAGATTTGGCCACTATCTCCACCGCCTGAAACTTGTCAACTCTCCAGGGTGTAGCTGTGACGGTAGGTCACCTCAAACGGTGCAACACCTCCTGTTCGACTGCGTTGAGTTAAACTCAGAGAGGAGTAGGATGGAGAGAAAAGTGGTGACTGCCGGAGGTGCGTGGCCCCCGCAGCTTGCAGCTTTCTTGGAGGAGGGCCTAGTCGGTGCGTTCGGGGAAGTGGTTAACAAATATTTTAATTTACTGAGTTGATTATGATAGCCTTTATTATCTGTGTGCTCTGATGGCAATTGCTCTGTTGTCATTGTGGTTATTTTGTTGTTGTTAGTCATTATATATTTAAACTGTATTTGCATAGCATGATGGAGATTGTTGTGTAGCATTGAAGATTTTGATGCGTGTGGTGCCTTCGGGTGGAGCATACTGTTCTCTAACAAAAAAAAAAAAATATATAATCTCTCATTTAAGCATAATATAATCGTCTAAATGGGAGATCTTTATTAGTCTATCATTCCTGAGGTAGTACAGACAATGATTGATCCACTTATCAATAGATAAGCCTTTTTTGTATGTCACACAATTAATGGATATACAATCATTAGTATAACTACAGCAGTAATAATATTATGAAAAGTCAAAGTGAAAATTTGCTTATACGAAATAATTTCCTACAAGAGGGTATGGCTTTTGCTCCAATAACCAGTTGATCTCTTACATAGATTGTCTCACCTCCTTCTACATTTAATACTTAAGACAAATTTTCCCATTTAGAACTTGAAAATATTTTAAGTATTTTAAAAACATAACAAATTTTTTGTCTAAATGTCAAAAAGTGTAAGAAAAAATGTTGTTTCAGATCATATTTAATTTATGATTTAGGATAATTTCATTTATTATTTTTAAAATAATTTTTTTTTTAATTCTGAATAATGTTCTAAATTTTTGGTCTTTTATCAAATTATTATACTGGAAATGTTATGGCATGCTAGAGTTTTTTAAAAAGTCACATTTCTTTCCCTTAGTCAAAAATCATAAAAAAACCAATTTACTCTGAGCAAAGTTATTTTTCCCACGTGCTATACTCTGTTATAAGTTTGCTGTAAATGTATATTAAAAAAAAATATATTGGTAATTAGCCACTTTTGCATTCTTAAATCAAGTTGAAAGCCGACTTCTCTGTATTTTCAAATAACACACTCACCCACCCACACACACACACACAGACACCATCGAGAAAACATCATAAAACGACTTCTGGGACCTCAAACCATATAATTCTGTCAAAATCTCGAGATCGAATTTTTTCACGTTCACTATACTTTACTTATAGTAAAGTAAAAATGGGTCTCATAGTGTAGATGAGCCCTATTGTTTGGGAGTAATTATGGATCAAGGGAAAGTCACTTTATTTGACAAAAACCTAGACTACATTTTTTTCTCCTAAACCACTAATTTTAGTCTAGAAATTTTAGTATTATCTTTAAGGCTACAAAAGAAATAAAGGAAAAAAATCTCAAATTTTTAAAACAAGTGCAAATATTTTTTTCAATAAAATGTAAAAATTTTGACTTATAATTCAATCTGAAAGCTTGTGAGAGTGATTTTCTGTTTTTAGAAAATATTTTTTTGATGTTTAACCGCTCTTTAAAAAAACATGAAAATTTGCCAAAAAATTATAATAATTCATATCTATTGTTTTTAAAAATTTCAAGCTTCCAGCTATAAAAGTTTTAAATTATAATGAATGCCAGCGTTGACTTTCATTTGAGTATGTAAAACTGGTGAATTACTAATATATTTTTTCTCAATATATATTTACAGAAACCTTAGAATAGAGTACAGCACGAAAAAGATAACACTCGCTCAAAGTAAATTGGTACATATGATTTTTGATAAAGGGAAAGAAAAGTGGTTTTTATTAAATACTAGGAAGCCATAAAATTCCCAGTATAATAATTCTATAAAGACCAAAAATGTAAAACATAATTCAAAATTGAAAACAATCTTTGAAAAATAATAAATGTAATTATCCTACATCTTAAATTAAAAATTATCTTAAAACGACATTTTTTCTTAGATTTTTCTGACATTTTCCAGATAAAATAGGAATATATTCAAGTTTTAAGTGGGAAAATTTGTCTTAAATATTCAATGTAGAAGGAGGTCAGGTAAACTATGTAAGAGATCCATTGGCTATTGGAACAAAATCATGTTCTCCAGTAAGAGTTTATTCCATAACACGAAATCTACATTTTCGCTTTTCAGAAATGTTATTACTGCTGTAGTTATACTAATGACATCAAAGGAATAAGTGGTGTGATATACAAAAATTAGCATATATACTGCTAAGTGGATCAATCACTATCTCTACTACCTTTAGGAACGAAAGACTAAATGGGACATTATATATACAAACCAAAAAGTTTGATATTAACTTTTAAATAATTTATAGTAAAGTTGAGTGTAGGCCACTCCATACTATCACACCCAACACTGAATTGAAAGTCCCTCCTCCTTCTCTCTTATCAAAGGGTTACTTCGTAGAAGATATAATTAAGATTACATTTTACTTGTAGTTACTATTAGTTAACTAACTGTCAATATTATTGTTAGTACCATAGGGGTTGTTAATAACAAATAAATAATAATTATATATACTACTTTGTTGTATTCTATTGGTAACTATTGTATCTATGTTTATATCATTGAATCCCGGTTGTTATTTTTATTATTCTTTAAATTTCATTATTGAAGTTCATTCATGTAAAGGAAGTTTTATTAATTTATTAAAAACTGTCTACTTTTAGAGGTTCCATTCTTCTTGAATGGTTTTCTAATTTGTTTTGGCTTACTCTGTTTTGTCGTTTTGATGCGTTCGCTTTATACAGTCTTAGTTACTTACTGGGTAAAGTGTGAAAAGGCCCTGATACTTAAGCTAATGTTTGTTGTGGTTCCAGAACCCTGAAGACATCAAATTCTTACTGTGTTATCTTTGATACCAACCCCAAACAAGCATTAAATTAGGAGAGCGTTTGTAAACCCTTATAAACGCACAGATTTTTATTAACAGAAGTGTAATGTTAAAATCTTATCTATGCAATGTAACCTGTAATGTTGGTATCAATTAATTAATGTTGAAGGAAGGTACAGCGCGCTACTTATTGCGCCAGGACTACTTTTGCACAATAAGCTTCCAAAACTCAATATAAATTACTTCGGAGGATTAAATAATAGTTTCTCAACCTAAATTGTAATTATGTATAATTAAAATAAATTTAGAGAGAGGAAATTTAATGAATAATCGACGAGAAGAAATAATTATCTAATATATCAACAAATGATATTTACTATAGTTAACAGATGTTTTATAAATTATCAAATTAAAATGAATGTAACATATTAACAGCACACAATTATGTCCGTAATCAAAAACCACTTTGTCATAATGCCTATATTTTCTTCTTTTGATATATATTTCAATAAAAATGATAGAGTAAGGCTCCCTATGCATCGGAAGGTACAGGAAAGTTCTAAATAAAACTAATTCTCTCTAAATTAGTTTTAGAGGACTAATTGTATTGGCTCTAGCCTCTCAGGAATTGACAACTTCTTCCAGTCATCAAAAGAAGAATTGATCCTGATATCTATAATGGTTGTATCAGTCTTACATGTTTTACATAAAAATGAATGCTATAGAGCAGGTACCCTATTGTTTGGAGGTGCATACGAGGTGTGTAAATAAAGTAGTGAGACTGGCAACGTCGCTTTCGATCTGGCAACGCTGGAGACGCGTGGCCTTGAGTAGCGTCAGGTGCACGTGTGATGCGCCTCCAGTATGAATCTGAACAGGCCACAGTCATTTGTTTGTCCGTAGCGTTGGTTTTCGTGAAATGGTTTTTTCTTGAGCGTTTTAAAAATGAGTGACCTCAAAGTTGAGCAGCGGTGTGCAATCAAATTTTGCTTCAGACTTGGACATAATGCAACCGAAACTTTTGAAAAACTTCAGGAGGCCTATGGAGAACGTGTTTTATCAAGGGCACAGGTTTTTCGGTGGTTTAAGGAATTTTCAGAAGGAAGAGAGTCGATTGAAGATGAACCACGAAGCGGAAGGCCTTCAAGTGCAAACACCGATGAAAATGTCAACAGAGTACGGAACCTTGTGCTTCAGATCGACGCTTGACAGTCAGAATGATCGGGGAACAGTTGAATTTGAATCACACCTCCGTTCATCACATTTTGATCAATGAATTGGAGATGAGAAAAATTTGTGCGAAAATGGTTCCGAAAAACCTGTCACACTGCCATCTCAATAAACGAGTTTTTGGCCAGTAAAAACATTCCTGTTGCTCCTCAGCCTCCTTATTCACCAGACTTGAGTCCTTGTGACTTTTTCCTCTTCCTGAGATTGAAAAATCACCTCAAGGGAACTCATTTCGGGACACTACAAAACATACAAACTGCTGTAACCGACCAGCTGAAGGCCATTCCAGAATCCGAGTTCCAGCAATGCTACAATGATTGGAAGGACCGTCTCCAGCGCTGTGTGGCTTCCGAAGGGAACTATTTTGAAGGTGACAATATCACATTGTAATTATATTTGAATAGAAAATTTAAAAAAAATCAGTCTCACTACGTTATTTACACACCTCGTATTACTTCATGACAGGAAAGTCATTTTTTTTTCTTTAAATGTTTGGTGTAAAAGGATAGAGTAAAAGATGAGTTTTAAAAGGAGCAATAGAAAAGAGATTCCAGATATGCCTCTTTCAGCCTAAAAATTAAGTTTTTGCAATAAAAAAAGGAGTCCCTGCTGAAAGAAATCGAATATATGCAGTCGCTACAAACCAACAAAGTATAGTCTAAAGAAAGAGAGTTATTCTGTAATTGATTAAAACTACGTTTTTCTTTGGAGATTGAATCACCTTAAAATAGCATTAATTAACTGAAGACTTAAAAATCAAGTGGGTCTAAAAACCAAAAAAATTTTTTAGGAAGTTGAAATCATTGAGTAAAACCGTCAAAATGGTTACTTATTTACATACACCCTTTTGATTGTGTTACTGATGGTGCTTAGTAGTATTACTATAGCATTAGTAGTAGTAGTAGTAGATCCTATTGATTTGCAGCTCTTCAATTATACATCACTACATTAGAATACTTATATCATAATATCTAGAATCAAAACAAATAAAACTGTTAACTCTATCTACCAGCTGGTGAAAACATTCTACTGTTCATTAATTTGTTGTTTCTGAAGGTTGTACATACGCAGATGAATCACATCTGAAATGATGACACAAGGGTAGAGTTCAATGAAATTCAAGCTAGTGAATGAAGGGCAAAACACGTGGAGAGCCATTTAATCAATACTAAGCCTTTTCGCCATAGAATCCCAAATAAAAAGAAAGTACTTTTTTTGAATCAAAGTAATTTTTTTACAAACTTTTTCGGTTCAATAATAGAAATAAATTTAGTTTTCTTGAAATACATAAATAATAAAGCATGTTTTGTTGAAATCCTGTGAAAAAAATAACGCATACTCTTTTTAGAAAATTTCCCAATCACTAATTAATATTTTAAATATTAAAAAAAATTTGATAAATATTTCTAAATTTATGGATAGTGATTGTTGTGATGTATTAAGGTTTGGTTAACATAGGCCGAACATTGGTCCTTTGTGATACTACACAAACAAGATGAATCTAAACTGGGAATCCTAAATTTTTCAAAGATATTTAAAGTAAGGATCTTTAACGAGTTCCTGACATCGTATAGTATACTCGGAAACAACGGTTAACTTCCTCTCCAAGGAACGACAAAATCGACCTGCAATACATTAGTAATTTTGATCAAAAAATCAGAGAATCGCCGCAATAAAGATTTCCTCTTCACTATATGCAGTCTATTGCAATATGGCATTATTATTGTAAGTATCATGGGGAATTGTTTTCTATTGTTATCGAAAAAATAAACAAAACTTGTTTCATAATATGCCTTATTTCAATTTGCAATCTGTATTTGCTCAATACGATAAAATTACGAAACCTGTTTTTGCATAAAATATCGATGTAAGATAGTTGTTTCAATAGAATTACATAAGTTTTGTTTCAATTTTCGATGGTTTTTGTAAGTTGTAATGCTAAAGTAAAAGTATAATATGGTAAACCTTGAAAATTCGGTAGAATGTTCGACTTCTAATGTTTACTCTCGCATAACATTGCTGATAATGCAACTTTTCTTCTTTAAGAGCTCAACTACAGTGAAGCAAGCTAATTTAAAGTTGATAAAGTGTTTAATAATTTGGCACTGACTTTGTCAAATACTTGTATAAGATCCTCTGCATTAATCAAGAGCTTAAGATCAAAGAATGAGTTTATCTCAAATGTTTCATATAGCAAAACTAAGATCCACTAGACTAATAGATCCAGGGTTCAACACCCACTCTGACCCTCCTTTTATTCATGTAGGAGTTGAAAAAATCTGAGTACGTCAATTTAAGCCATCCAATCTGATCCCTGTTCTAAATACATTTGAGTTAGGCAAAATTTAGGACTCCCAATGTAGACGTGTAAATGCGTCAAAGGATTAAACACGATTTCTTCCATTCTCACTAATAGATGTTTTGAATAAATAATTATTATTCAATAATTAAATCGTAATTCATTCTGTATGTATATTTTTATAGGGTGCAAAATTGTTTTAGTGACTTTTTGATTGTCTAGTGAAATTTGGTTGCCTTGCTTGTTTTTCAGTACAGTGTCACGTGTTCATTCAAACTTGACAGGTGTGTCATAAATCCACAGACTATTTTTCTTGTAAAAAAAAATCTTTAATGTCATACTTAGTTTTCTGTTTCAAAATGTTATACTTTTGTAAGTTTTCTCACTAACCTATTGTCAAAATTTATATTGTTTTTTTCTTATTTGTAACTAAATGCGCTTTTAATGTACGTTTCGTTTTTGAATAATTGAATTATTTTTTATATTCTTCTGTTTTGTAAGCCAATGAAAAAGTTTTTAAATAAAAACTGAAACTTTGTCAATGAGAGTTTAATTTGATCCTGAGGAACTGGCGGAATACTGATAAACTTTAGTTTTGTTTCTATTTCACGGTCGAAACTTTTATCAATATGTATATTTATAGATAAAATACAATATCAAATATAATATAAAAATTCTCGATTATATTATAAAATAAAAATTAATAACATATATAAAATATGATATAAAAATATTACAATATATTCCTTGATATTTTTATATTCAGTGGTCGGGCAGTCATTTGAAGTGCAAATGTGTTACGAAACAATCTCTTATAGAAAGATGGCTTTTGTTCTCAAAGCCAGTGGATCTCATTCATGGCCAGTGGATCTGTTACATTTAATGTCGTTTATCTGACAACCTTCTACATTGAATAATTAAACCAAAGTTTTCGTTTAAAGACCTCAAAATATTTCTATTTACTTTAAAAAAATGTCAGAAACATTTAAAAGAATTTGGAGTGATTTACCCTTAATATTACTATAAGTGAAAAAATAGACTACTTTTCAATATGATTTGTGTTCTTTTCAAAATTCTAGTTTATATATATACTAGCAAACGTACACGTCTTTGAAGGAATCAAAAAATTCTATTATACTTGGTATTCCAAAATATCATTAGAAATTACAGAATACTAGAAAATACCATTATTAGTACAGTGTTAAGCAAATGCCTCTGTATACACTACATTAGCTGTCTGTCCTTCAGGTTCATGGAAGAACAAAGTTGGAACCTCTGACTCTTGAGCAAGTAAACTACAGTTGACTATGTGAGAAAAACTTGGTCTCGCTAACTTGAATTCCTGCGTTATATAAAGTTTACTCTTGCGACTTAGTTAACGTCATTGCGAAATATACGTCTCTGACGGGACTTAGCAATGGTTTCAACGGAAAGAGATAGTGGCTCGGAATCAATAGTATGCGTGGTATACACACTGACTCTCCATTCCAAACCCAGTCCTTTGGCATATCTGTGTAGAGCACAAACTCACAGTCGTGTCCCGTTGCATAACATAACATAAAATTTGTAGATAATGAACTGCTTCCTCATCACTAATCACTCTCTTTACTAATTTGTAAGTCCTTCCTCGGTTTGATATAGCATAAGAACTTCTTTGTTGATTTTTCCTGCCTGTTCATATTAAGGGTTGATAATTACTCGTTCACAAAACCATTTATTCTTAATAGATAGTGCATCCTTAACTCTGGTAACCAAGTTTGGTTACTTGCTGTTGCGTCTACAACGTGCTTGGTCTCCCTATCTCTTTTCTCCTGAACACGGATTACCCGAAAATTTGAGTCTGTAATTGTGTTTCCTTACTCTGTGTGTTACTCTTCTTGAATTTTGAACTCGTGTATATATATTTAAGATTCCACAGTAAACATGCAAAATAAAAATCGATGTCTACACTACAGTAAAAAATCAGAAATATAACTAAGTTCTTTACAGCAAAACACGTGGTCTTCGCCAAGGTCTTACTGATACTGATGAAAAGACCACTTGTTTTGGCCAAAGTATTTCGATATATACATATTCATATTATCATTATTTACCTTCTGATGTTAGTTATAATCATCTTAGTATTCAGAACATGAAACACATTCTTCATATGAAACATAAAAATAAACAATATAATTGAATATATTGTAAATATAATTGTAAAGTATTAAAAATAAACAATATAATTGAATATATTGTAAATGTAATTGTAAAGTATTAAAAATAAACAATATAATTGAATATATTGTAAATATAATTGTAAAGTATTAAAAATAAACAATATAATTGAATATATTGTAAATATAATTGTAAAGTATTAAAAATAAACAATATAATTGAATATATTGTAAATATAATTGTAAAGTATTAAAAATAAACAATATAATTGAATATATTGTAAATGTCATTGTAAAGTATTAAAAATAAACAATATAATTGAATATATTGTAAATATAATTGTAAAGTATTAAAAATAAACAATATAATTGAATATATTGTAAATGTAATTGTAAAGTATTAAAAATAAACAATATAATTGAATATATTGTAAATATAATTGTAAAGTATTAAAAATAAACAATATAATTAATAACAATATACTTGAATAATTAATTTTGTTTTAATTTTAAAAAAAGTATTGCTATTTTGTGGTCTACTTCAAATTGACACAAATTATTCAAAAGTGTTGTGTAGCTGCTCGGCCGCTGGATTCTATGTTTCATTCTTCCCTTTTGTCATGATTTCATAGGTGACTACAGTCACTGTATTTATCACATTATTCCTAGGTATCCACTTCTTATTTCTAGCAATATCCTTACCACATGGTTCTTTAATTTGCACATTTGAATAGCAGCAATTGTAACAATATTTAGAACTTTTATTTGGAGATCTTATTTTATTTTAGGAATAACAATCCCCCCCACTGTCTTAACTTAGCTTATATCAGCGAAATATAAAAGGAATTTAGTTTTGTAAAAATTTGTACAATAACCAATTGGCAAAATAAATAATGTATGAAATATATTAAAGATTCTATTGGATCGATTACTTCTCTTTATGTAAACCATTAAGTTGAAAATAATACTATTTCAGAATATTGATAACAATAAAAACAACAATATATGTATTATGTGCAATTAAACAAATTGACGGAAGAAAGAAAGTTTTGTACTTCAGAAAGTTGATTTATTTGTATCATTCTATGAAATTCAATATAAGTAAACTTCTAATGTAGTGCAATCAGTTATTTTGTGGTATTTACTCATTGTAGGGTAAAAATCTAATGAAATGGTCTCCACATATAAAAATTTTAATGATATAAACAACGCATTTCGAACACGTAGTGTTCTTCCTCAGGCATTAACTAAAAAATACAATGACACCAGAGAGTTATCTATAGTACAAAGTAAATAAGATAACTCTCTGGTGTCATTGCATTTTTTAGTTAATGCCTGAGGAAGAACATTACATGTTCGAAACGCGTTGTTTATATCATTAAAATTTTTATATGTGGAGACCATTTCATTAGATTTTTACCCTACAATAAGTAAACTTGCTTAGTTTTTATAATCAGTGTCATGATGCTATTTACTATATTGAAATTGGAACAAAAGTCATGCATTTTTATTAAAACAGTTTAAAATGAGTTCAATAATTAAATTAATCAGAGCAATTATTAAATATTGATAAGAAGAAAATAAGAAAGTTATATAGACGAAGACAGTTGTTACTTGTTTAAATTTAAATAACACATATTTCTATTATCTTTCTATACTTCTGCAATCTTCAAAAGCTTTTATTATAAAAATAATTATCAAAAGTTTATTTCAAACACGAAATCAGCATTATTAGAATTTCAAGAGGTTAATAGAAAGAGTAGGTTTTCTTCAACAAAATATTAATATGATTTTATAAAAATTGCGTTTTGGATGATCCCTAGAGAAAATCAATTTAAAACTATTTTTAAATGATTAGATAGTTTTTAACTAAAGAGCTATGCCATCATTTATTGTGTTTATTTACATACGATTAGAATGAGAGAAATAAACACTAAGTCTTCAAATAAAAAACTTCACACTATTGTTTGGAGACTTGGTATTTCTTCCCCTTATTCTTATCATGATACAGTTTTATATAATTGAGAAGTACATAAATAATCAGTTGAGTTACAAACAGCTTAGATCTATCTGAACCTCTATATAATAAATGAAATATTTTACTTGAAACTCTAGTAATGTTATTTAATAATTTACATCCACAAAAGCCTACAATGGTAACTGACTCCTAGTAAATAAAATAAAAAACAATTCAACCAGTTTGTGGTATAACACAAATTTAATTTATTATTTGTGCAATCTGTTACAGTATGGTATTTACGGGGATTTGGGGATTTCAAGAATTACTGGAAACTAAAATCTTTGTTAGTTATAAATTGGATCATGTGTCGGTATGTTTTCATGTTTTATTAAGGTTTAAGTTTAATTAAGTCATTTTTTGTACTTATTCTTTTGTTTAAAACCTCAGCAGTTCAATTCAACATTCATATGGTGTAATTAATTTCAAATCATGTTTTTAAAGTGTTTAAAACATGTTGTTAGTTCCATATTAAACTTCTTTTATTTCTGTGTGGAAATGTAATTCTTGAAATTCTCAAAAAGGATGAATTTACATTTGATAATACCTACAATCCTAAATGAGTTCATTTCAAGAGATTTCAGAGAACCTAAGTTTCAATTCATTTCAATTTTTCCAGCTTTAAATATATATAACCAACAAATACTATGACTGCAATTTAGCAGAAGTCTTTCTTGGACTATCCATACTAAAATTAATATTGCAGGAGTAAACAAATTCCATCAACTTACTTTATTATTATTAAATAACAACTGAAAAATCTTTTAAAAAAGAAATTATCTCGATTGTTACATATCTCTTATATAACATATGATAATGTATAGATAAATCAAACAAATTTGTAGACTTCTATAATCCAACAGCTCCTCAAGTAGGAATATATCTCTATGAAGCTTTCTATAGTCTTAATTCTTACAATTATAATTCCCAGTTGAACTTATCTTTCCCTAATGTCACAGGAAATCTCCAAGATATGCCTCAAGAAATTGTGGCAAATAGATTTACTGAAGTGAACTATTTCGTATTAACATATTTTATATTATTTCTTTTTTTTTCATAATTATGAAACACCATGAAGAGTTACTACCATATGTAGTAAAAGGACACTACCATAAGTTAGTTTCAAGGTTGAGAAATATAATCATTGAACTATTTCCTCTCTCATCCATTATCATTCAATAGTTATTAATGGTATCTATATCAATTCGAGTGACACTTACAATAAAAAAAAAATAAAGACAATATTTTAAATATATCAATGTCCATAAATGCATTCCTAGAAAAGACTCTCTTTCAGTTTATGAAAATAATATCATTTAAGAAATTATAATTATGTCAGAATAATATTGAATGTTTATATATTTGTACTTTTTGAAGTAAAGAAACAACAAAGTAAACATTTAGATGTAACTATAAAGAAAGAAATAAAGTAAATTTCAAGACATACCGAGGATCAACCTCTACCATTATAACTATTGTTATATTTAGTTGAATGACTCGTAGATAGACTAATAGCTGTTGTTAACTTAAATTCAAATAAATTTCATGAAGAACTAAATATTATAACAGAAAAAATAATTATTATAAAAAAATTAATGGTAGTATGTATGTATTAATTTTTTTTAAGGGATTTTCTTAAACAAAATTAAAATTATTTACTTTCAGATGTTAGTTATAATCATCTTCGTATTCAGAATATGAAACACATTCTTCATATGTAACAAAAAATAAACAATATAATTGAATATATTGTAAATGTAATTGTAAAGTATTAAAAATAAACAATATAATGTTAATTAACATTAACATTACATTTCAAGTCATTTCGTACATGTAAAAGACACTAGAAATAATAACAGAAAACAAAGGAATAAAGAACACCTAATACACAAAAAGCATTAAATAGAAAATGAAATGTTAATAATATCTCTGAGATTGTTAATAATACAAATTGTTGAAACCAGCAATAAAATAAGGGACTTACAAAAGAATACAACTTGATGATATGTATTATATCTAATTTCAAAAACAAATTACAACTAATTTAATAGAAAATAAAAACAACATATATAGTGATATGTTGGAATAGTTAAGGCATGGAAAAAAATTAAGGCTTTCTGATAACTATAGGTAGAAAAAAAAAAGAAAAAACCCAAAGAACCAAGAATATTTTAATAGTAGAAATATGACGTGAAAACCACTTACCTAATTACTAACCCAGAACAGACAGTATAGAGAATTCAATCGAGCTACAGGATAAACGACAAAATACAACCTTTAAATAGCGAATGTAGTATTTAAAATATAAACTTTTATTAGGACTACAAAGATAACACGATGGATTTAATCTCGAGAAAGAAAAGAATTAAATGTTAATAGTCACGTGCATTACACAGCAATATAAATAAAAATATAATTGTAATAGAATATGAGGACACCACAATACACGCAACAAACGTATTTAATATGAACACAAACATAATATACTCAGGCCAAAACTGGTTCACAGCCGACTGTATATGAAAAAAACACAGTTTTGTCTATTACTATAATTTCAATTATGTTTAAAAATAAATTATAATAACTTAAAAAAATGTGTAAATTATTATATTTTTATATTATGTTTTTTCCATCAATAATCAGTTTTTACGATTTTTTTACTAAATAGCTAAAACCGCTGTTAGTTTCTTAGTAAACGAGATACCAATTAAAATTTGTTGATATATTCGGCAGAGGAAGAGTAATATGAATTTTCATGTAACATTTATTTTGAATTGGAATTTCAGTTATAGAAAATTTAAAATGTTTTTAATAGGTCAAACGCAGATTTCAATTTTCCAACTTGAAACAATTCGAATTTCTAGACTAGGTTAGGTTAGGTTAGGTTGCAGTGGTAGTCCCACAAGGGACACACGTAGGCCAAGCATTGGCCCTTTCTTATACCACACAATGAAGATTGATTCTACAGTGGGAGTCCTAAATTTTGCCTAACTCAAGTATATTTAGAGTAGGCATCTTTAACTAGTACCTGACATCGTACAGACTCAGGACCGACGGTTTAAACATCCTTCCTCGAGGGATAACGTGCTCAGATTTATTCAGATCCCGCATGAATAAATTGAGGGCCAGGTGGGGATCGAACCCCGGTCCTATCAGTTCAGAGGCGAGTACGTTTTAACCACTGAGTTAACCTGGCCCCTTTCTAGACAAGGATTTAAATTTGTTCAAATAAAATTAAACATTTGTTGTTTGAAAAGGTTCCTTAAAAGTGAAAATGAAATAAGTGGAGCTTATATTTTATTATTCATTAGATTCTAAATATTAAGTTAATGAAACTTTATTTATTCTATTAATCCAATCATAAAAAATTGTTTCTTAAAGGACATATCTACGTGAGAAATATGTGTACATTTTGTTGTTAAAATTATTAAAATTTAAAAATGTATTAAAAATGTTTTAAATCCCCTTAACTTTAAAAGTACTTTATACTTTCTTTAATATTTAGAGAAATATTTTTTTTTATATAAGAAATACTTAAGTCCTTAAAACTAAAAGTAGATACTACAAGAGTTCTAAAGAGAATATAATGACATCATTCTATTTCAAACTCTACAAAACGCCGCTACTAATCCAAACGTATCGATTTCTTTTTCAAATGTTGAGATGTAATTTATATACTCGTTTGGTTATATATATATATATATATAAATATTACAGTAAACATGGAAAGACCGTCCAGACTATACACAGTACGACTTAAATCCAAGAAGAGTAACACACAGAGTAAAGAAACACACTTAATAACTCAGATTTTCGGGTAATCCGTCTTCAGAAGAAAAGAGAGAGGAAGACACTGTAAACGCATAAACAGCGCTTAACGGCTGGGTTACCTGCAGTTACGTTTATACCCTGCTTGGGTTCCCTCTCTCTTTTCTCCTGAAAACGGATTTTCCACAAATTTGAGTTAGTAAGTGAGTTTCTTTACCCTTACAACTGGTGGGGATTGCTATTCATCCCAATAACTGTAGTACCTTCCACTAGCATTTCTCTCGTCAGACGGATGCCATGTTTGTTTTCCATGTGTGTTTTAGGTGCTCCAGTTGATAGGTGGAGTGTAAGACGCCTGGATAATTTCGTTGTAGTCCTTCCAATATACCTTGAAGAAAGGGGTTCATAGTCCCTTTGTGCGCATGAAAACTGGTATATCAGGTGACTAAGTTGAAGCTCCGGTGTCTCACTATTGTAGTTTCTAATTAAAAGAACGCAGGTAATCAAATATTGATCTCTATACTTATGAAATAATTGTAAAAGCAATAGAATAATAGTAACAATATTCTCATGTTTATGTAAAAAAAAAATCCATAGTCCAAATAACTGATTTATCAATCAATTCCTCTCTGTTAATGTACATGTAAAATGCAATAAATAACCTAATAGTAGTAATAGTAGTGCTAATTGTAAAACAATTATGTTGTAGCCCTGAAGATGGCATAAATATATGTCGAAACATCGGCAAAAGGACTAGTTTCAAATCATTATACCTCAACCCTAAAAAAAATTACATTAAATCTGTATATATATATATATATATAATATATATATATATATATTGGTATACTTTGGGAGCAGACCTTCTTTTAAACATACCTCATTAAATATCTTGAAAAGGTATGTAGGAAACATACTATACTTAATGTTGGCAAGATATTTAATGAGGTATATATATATATATGATCAAACCACAATAAGAAAATGGGAAACAAGACTAAGATCTTTCAACCGTAACAAGCGGTCTTCGTCAGAGTCAAAAACCCAACTGAAACACTAGATGCAGAGATGCATATATATATATATATTATATATATATAATATATATATATAAATCAATAATATCAGTTGGGTTTTTGACTCTGACGAAGACCGCTTGTTACGGTTGAAAGTTCTTAGTCTTGTTTTTTCCCATTTCTTATTGTGGTTTGATCATTGATTGTTGTTTCACGTGTTTATGTGAACTCTTTATATATATATATATATATATAAAGATTTCACATAAACACGTGAAACAACAATCAATGATCAAACCAGAATAAGAAATGGGAAAACAAGACTAAGATCTTTCAACCGTAACAAGCGGTCTTCGTCATGATCATATATATGCATGCTGACCAAACCATAATCTCTGTTTCCACCATAAATAAAACATATAATAATTTGTATTAGGTTACATAAAATAACTTATTAAATATATATATTATTTATTATAAACATAGATGTATCGAGTGGTAAATGACATTTTGGAACTATAATAAATCAGAGAAATAAGATTCTATTTCGGTCTAAATGGAGGAAGTTTATAGATTGACTTGGTTTTAGCAATTCGTTTTGGAGAATGAAAATGAAAGTGAATCAAGGGAAGCTTTTAGGTGAATAGGAACTGGGCCAACAAGCAATGAAGGGGATGAAGGCCTCTTTCACCCCCTGAGGGCCATCCACGTGTATTCCACCCTCTGTGACGTCATCGCCACGTGCCTCACAGTTAGTTCACCATTCCCTTTGCTTCCTTCAATGATATTCGTTCGATCAATGGTTTCAATTCACTTATAGGCCTCCATTCCATTACAGTTCATTAATCAGCTAGCAATTCAAAAAAATATTGTATGAACGATTTGATTTATATGTAAATTATTACTTTCATAAGTATCATATAATGTAATAAACAAAAAAAAATTAAAAAAAATATTACTTTCACTCTTGTGATATTAAACAGAATATAATTTACATTAAAAAAAAATCAAAAATAATAGCATAAAGAATTATTGGAGTTTTTTTTTCCTCCAAAGTAGTACCCTACTTGGAGGGAGTTTATTGTAATATTTTCACATGCTCCATTTGTTATATTACATGTGTATAATATCGTTACACTATTTATATGAAATCTATGTTTGTAAAAACTACAATAATTTGTAAATAATTTGTAAACAAATTTGAAATAATTTGTAAAAACTATGAAATAAATTTGTTATGAGTTCAATTTTCCTTGATTGCCAGTTGAATCCTTGTAACATTGCAGTTTTCTGAAGAAGGTGTCTGTTGTTATTGAGGAGAGCACAATTGAAGAGAAGGTGATCCGGGGTTTGGACACTGAGATTATCACAGTTGCATAAAGCTGAGTCATCAATTTTAAAACGATTGAAGTAACTTTTAAAGTTACCATGTCCGGTTAGAAACATAATTAATCGGTAGTTGTTCTAATCGAGGTGTTTATTTGATAATCTGCTGAGTACTGTAGAAAAATATTGCTTGGTGTGAGATGCATTTGGAGTTGCCATCCATTCCTCTTCCCACACACGTAACAATCCTATTTCTGCCAACTTCTCTGCATTTGACTTTGGAAACTGATTGTAGGAAATCTGTAGAGATTCCCCTCTTGAAGCCATTTTCGATAGCACATCTGCTCTTTCTTCCCTTCAAAGCCAGCATGTGCTTTGATCCATCGGGTTGAGAAGATCCACTCACCTATATCCAACATGTCAATCAATATTCTCATACTTAACTCAACTAGAGGATAATGTACCTTGCTATTGTTGACCTTATCTATGGAAGTCCTGCTGTCCGTATGAATAATACATCTCTTGTTAGTAATATATAATATATTATTCTGCAACCATTCCAGAGCTTTCCATATAGCCATTAATTCTGCTTGATTATTTGAACAGTAGCCTGCAAGCTTGAACTTATCTTCAAATATTTTCTCTTTTCCTTTATATATTACTTATTAATTATTTCAGTATAGGAACTATATAATCGAAACATTTGTCAAACAAAGGATATTGTATCATTGTATAGCGAATTGATAGTATTGTAAATTTTCTGCTCAAGTGTATCTACTATCAAGATAATTATTCCACATTACAGATCCTAAATGTTTAAACTCGAACTGATTTATTTGTGTAAGGATCTTTGTTAAGTTCTTGACTGAGCATCAGCGAATTTACGCCAATTAATTTTCTTACAGCCGCAGATGAGGTAAAGGCAGGATTTATAAGGTGTCTGAGTCATTTTAAAGATCGTATTCAAACTTTTTAAATTCAAAATTTTTTTATATTTATAAATTTATTATTACTATCACTTTTATGAAGTAATAAACAGTAATTATGCACTAAAATAGGTGTCACGAGTTGGTCTCTGAGTGAGTGTATGTGTGTGTATGTGTGTATTTGTTACTGAGAATGATCTGAAAAACTGAGAGTTATGATAATAAAATTTCTTATTTAAATCCCTGTCAGTCACAATACGAAACAGCTTGCTCGGCAACATATTGAATTTTCTTCGGTTAGGTTAGGTTAGGTTTGAATTTTTCTAGGTTAGGTTAGGTTTGCTGTGGCAGTCTCACAAGGAACACACACAGGCTGAACATTGACCCTTTGTGATACAACACAATGAACATTCTACTATATTGGGAGTTTAAAAGTTTGCTTAAATCAAGTGTGATTTAGAGTAGGGATCTTTAAAGAGACATTGTACAGGCTCAAGAACAACGGCTTAATGTTCTCTCAGAAGAGGACAATGTTCTTAGATTTATTCACCTCTCGCGTTAATCAGTTAATTAATATGACTCTTCTCAAATAAAGTTCACATACTTAGTGATTGACAGCATGATGACTTTGGAGGCACGGGGTATCTGCAGAGCATGTCAAAGCGCGGGAAGGGTCGGTATCTCACTTTCCTTTGAAAGGAAAGGAAAGCAACATTTCCGTTATAAACTTATTTATTAATTACTTTTTACCGTTAATCACAGTCGTTAATTTCGTGGTCGTTTGGTCTTCTTGAGTCGTGAAAAGTTGTCGACCTAGGGTTTGGTTTTCTATTTTAACATCCTTTATAATAGGTGTGATGGTGGGATTCTTAGGAATAGGCTCTGAACAAAGAGGTTTGGATGGATTGGGATTTTCGTGTCCCCATTAGTCACCAGTCGATTAGTGAATTCATCAATAGATTCCAACCTGAGTTCCTTTGAATATCCACATTAATAGGTCCCCAACAAGCACACAACTGAGCAAAGTTTCAAGACTGAAAAAACATTTCAACGAAGCAAGAACGCTGGTGGTGTGTCACCAAGGTGAGAAAGAAGTCTTGAAGAAAACAGGCGCCAGTCGCATGAGGCCAAAGAGATGGGGAGCCACCCAATCCTGAGTGCAATCGAGCATACCTTACGATCACGGACCCCAGCCCAGGGATACAACCATCCATCCCATCGCTCTTTAATGTCTTTAAAGAGAGTCGTTATCTATATACGACTTATAAGAACGGGAGCCCCCTAATCATGAGTGCAATCGAGCATACCTTACGATCACGGACCCCGGATGGTTCATGTTATGAGAAAACAACCACCAAGGCATGTTAAGCCCCCCCCACCCCCCCCCCCCCCACGACAATGTAAAGGCACAAGGGAGGGTTTCAAGTACTATCATCCATGCCGAAAGTCACTTAACTTCATCAGTCTAATGCTAACTGGTATACTCAACAAAACAGTGACCGATATAGAAAAAAAATCATTGAATAAAAACATTTAGAAGGATGTAAAGATAAATTAGGGCATGACGTAAATCATGTCTGTAAAGTTAGCAAAATACAGCTTAAAGCCCCATAACTTCGCTTCTGTACTAAATTATCAATCCACTTAGAGCCTATATTTTAAGTTAGGCATAAACAAATCTAGTGTCAAAGTTTCAGCTCGTTATGTCTCATGGTGGCTGAGATTACTTGTGACAAACGTTTTTGCTTTAAACGTCTATAACTTCACTTCTGCGTTGAATTTCCAATCAATTCAGAGCCTATATTTTAAGTTAGACATACACAAATCTATGTCAAAGCTTCAGCTTGATATGTCTTATGGTGGCTGAGTTTACTTGTGACAAAATTTTGCGGACAAACCAACAAACGCACAGTAATTTTTCGAAGGGTGGATTTGGTTTCTCCAATATAAGAAAAGTAAAGAAAACTTGAAATGGGTAAGTTCTAAAGGAGGTACAGACAAAATCATTATTTTATTTATACAGATATAACTTTTTTTCGGGGGAACAAAAAATACAACGAAAATA
Source organism: Hermatobates lingyangjiaoensis (assembly GCA_026182355.1). Taxonomy (NCBI): domain Eukaryota; kingdom Metazoa; phylum Arthropoda; class Insecta; order Hemiptera; family Hermatobatidae; genus Hermatobates; species Hermatobates lingyangjiaoensis. The sequence continues at coordinate 201,816 of JAPFBL010000137.1, read as the reverse complement.
CCTATATATAGCAGAAAACTAAAACTTTGGATATATACTCATCCACATTTCACCCTGAAAATATGAAATGACTAAAAATCGTGTGAATTCGTAAAATCACAAAATCTTTTTTTTTTATGACCAGTAGCAGGATATTTTACTTAATAATGTGAGAATTGCAAACAAAGTAAAAGAAAGAGTTCCAAAATCACATAAACTATTTTCAAATGAAAGTAATATTTTCTTACAATTTTTTAAGAAAACAGTAACTTATCAAATATAAAATAATTTTTTTTTTACTTATAACTGTAATTCTAGACTTTATTATTTGTGAAAATTAAAAAATATAATCTGAAATATATTTTTTTGAATTAGTGATTACCTTTTTAATAATATTCTTTTTAAACTAATAAGTAATAGTATTATAGTTTATTTTAAATTAATGCACAATTTGTTAAAACTTTGTCTAATTTATATGCGGAATTTAAACTTTAACTTTATTAAAAGAACGAATATAAAATTTCCTTTGAAAACGTTTTTCTAATTTTCCTCATCAGACTCTATAAATACCCATGGTCCTCTTAAAAGGTAATTACTTATCTAATGGAAAAGTTAACACTTTTAAAATGTAATAAACATAGAAAATTGAACAATATTTGTGAAAATGGAAAAGTAGAGAGATAAATGATTCAGTTTAGAGTTCATCTCTGCAGTGGAGGTATATTGAATTGAAAGAGGGAGGAATGGGGTTGCCCATCAACCCTTGTAAAAGGGTGGAGGGAGGGGCGTTATGACGCCATTCATGACGTCATCAACTCCACGTGTCAACTGACCTGCAGGCTGACCCAATTCCATTGTTCCAAAGAAAACAAAAAGGTTTCTCTTATTGTTTTTTTATTACACACAAATATAAAAAAAAACAATTATTTTGCTGATACAAATAAATCTAATTATGAAATAGCTTGTCAACCACTGATTTTTCAAATACTAATTTATTTATTGAGGATTAGAACCAAAATTAATTACTTCTCATTACAAGACGACGTTTCGCCAAAATTTGTTAAGCACTCTCAAGGCTAAAAAGAGTAAAAAAATCACCCATTTTAGTGACAAAAACAGCATCCATTATCATCATTACGGAAGGTATCCTAAAACACTAATTGATAATTGATTGAAAAAAAGATAAAGAATCCGAAAATCACGAAAAGAAATCTATTAGTTGTGCCCTTTAGTCAACCTCTAAAAATATTCCAGTGTTTTTGAAAAAATTGGATATATTCAGCTGTTTTCAGTAGTGATGGTAAATTATTAAACAGACTTGTCAATCATTGTAAAGGGAAAGAAAGGGAAGGTTGTGTTTAAAGGATTCCTTGTGGAGGTTGTGATTCTTCATATGTTGGACAAACGGGCAAAAGTTTACTTACTAAAGTGAAGCATTATAAATATTCTATTAGGAGGCAAGAAGAGTTAAGTGCTTTGTTTTAACATATTCAGTTAAACAACATTCCATAAAATGGGATGATTCTAACGAATTTATATTTCTCTCGTCTGATGTTGAAAGAATCTTGGTAGAAAGTGCCCTAATTAAATATCATTTTGAAAAACTTATCAATATAAGTCATGGACTATTTAGACTAGATGAATTTTTAATTCAAGACATAGTTGGGTAAATTGGACCTGTGGATGGATCTTCGATATTTTTCTTTGGACATGAGCTCTGACCAGATTGTTGATTCTAATCAAATAGCTTAATGTTTTGTTTAATTTCTTTTCTGTCTCCTTGATTCGTTTATTTATTTATTATTGTTTATTCTATTTATAAATAATAGACATTTTATATATTTTTTTCTATTAATTATTTATTTTCTTACTGTTTACTTTGCATTGTTTAATTATTTTTTTCAAGCTATATTTTCACTTGAGTTTTCCAGCTGTTTCACTACCTTCCTTCTTTTTAACTTCTATGTCACCTTCTTATTTCATACTATGTTTGCTCTCTGATGACAAAAAGTGAACGACCTCAGAACATTTATTTCTATTGTTTTCGTTTTTTTCTTTTCTCCTTGTGGTTTAAACTTCATTGACTCCATCATGTTTTTTTATTGTGATTTTTCTGCATATGTATATATATTAGCAAACGTACCCGCCTTTGACGGGATTAACAATTCTATTATACTTGGTATTCCAAAATACCATTAGAAATCATAGGATAGTAGAAATTACCATTATTAGTACAGTGTTAAGCAAATGCCTCTGTATACACTACATTAGCTGTCTGTCCTTCAGGTTCATGGAAGAACAAAGTTGGAACCTCTGACTCTTGAGCAAGTAAACTACAGTTAACCATGTGAGAAAAACTTGGTCTCGCTAACTTGAATTCCTGCGTTAGATAAAGTTTCCCCTTGCGACTTAGTTAACGTCATTGAGAAATAGACTCGGACGGGACTTTGCGATCCTTTCTACGGAAACAGAGAGTGGCTCGTAATCAATGGTATGCGTGGTATACACACAGACTCCCCACTCCACACCCAGTCATGATGTCCGCCTCATGGCATATCTGTGCAGAGCACCAACTCAGAGTCGTGTCTCGTTGCACAGTTTTGGAGCACTCACGTTTCGTAACATTAAATTTGTTACTGCTACTAAATTGCAACATGATTAGTGCTCCTACATGAGGTTTTACTCATGAGCAGGCAGTCCAGGAGAAAGAAATTCAGTTGGATAATGAATTGCTTCCTCATCACTAATCACTCTCTTTACTGACTTGTAAGTCCTTCCTCGGTTTGATATAGCATAAGAACTTGTTTGTTGATTTTTCCTGCCTGTTCATATTAAGGGTTGAGAATTTCTCGTTCAAAAAACCATTTATTCTTAATAGATAGTGCATCCTTAACTCTGGGAAATACCTTTTCAATGATGTCAAATATGCAATATATTCATATGCTCAAATGAAATTAAAGACAACTAACAATACCTACTTGCTATACCTGTGTATTTTCAAAATAAACATGTCTGTGAAGTTAGCAAAATACAGCTTAAAGGTCCATAACTTCGCTTACGCACTGAATTATCAATCTATTCAGCGCCTATATTTTAAGTTAGTCATACACAAGTCTAGTGTCAGAGTTCAGCTCTCTATGTCTCATGATGGTGAGTTTACTTGTGACAAAATTTTGCGGACAAACCGACAGAAATTTTTCTAAGGGTGGATTCGGTTTCTCTAATGTATGAAACGTAAAGAAAACTTGAAATGAGTCAATTCTAAGCAATGTACAGACAAAATCATTTTTCATTTATATAGATATAACATCATCAAGAAAACTATCCCCAAATCAACAAAAGTTTCAGACTAAACTATAGGTGCATAGTAAATAGAAAAACACACAGTCTCTAGTTTTCGGTTTAATCATCATAAGGAGAGAAGAGATAGGGACTCAGAACACTATCGTTTACTCTGAAACGTTTCTTGTTCTTTGTGGATCGTTTTCTTGATGATTATATATATATACTTTTTCGATGAGAATACGATCCGAAACAGACAAATAAAGTTCAATGTAGTTAACGAAACATAGAAAATTTAAAAAAAAAACACACTTAAAGTATGTAATTTTCGGTTTGAACCGCCTTCAGGAGCGATAAGAGAGGGAAACCAAGCACACTGGTACAGACACGGTTGGATACCCCATGTTTTTAGGAGACAGTTTTTAATTTCTCTATGTTTATTTTTATATATGGATAGTTCATTAGCTAATGAACAGGTTTTTTTTTGCCTCACCATCCTACTTATTTAACAAGTTATTAAATTAATTCTAGTAAAATAAGGTGAAAAAAATAAAGCGAGGTTAACACAAAATTAAATGTTTATTTAATATTTCTTACAAATATATTATTGTACAATACATAGGATAACTATATGTTTCGAAGGGTAGACAAGCGTATGGATGGGAGTAGACCGACTGATGAAAGGAGGACACAATGGACATTGAGGAAAGCCAAGAGGGACTGATCTAAAGGATCTGGAAGAGTTTCTTCAATTCAACCATGAGTTGCCAATCAGTCTTAACGAGGTCCTCTCTGAAGTAGTTCTTGCAAGCGTCTATCGACTGCCGACTTATCTGTAACGATGCCCTCTTTCATTATTGTCAATATATATAATTATATCTTATTTAAAATATATGAAACAGCTTAAGAAGTAATGTGGGTTAATCGTTGAGTTGGAAACAACGTTTTCGAAGTTTAGAAAATACTCCACGCAACTTAATAAGGTGAAATGAAAGATATCCTTTTTAAATATACCCATTCTAGAAGGACTGCTCCCAACCTTTACGAATATATATATGGTGAATATATATATATGAGTCACCGCCCTGCCTTCCTGCGGGACTCTTCGCTCTTCACACCTCCTGATGACGACGATGGTCGAAATATCGATGTGAGTTATGTCTGTGTCTTTCTGTGTGTTTCCTTCGTTTTGAATTTATTTTATTTAAAAAAGTCCGCTGGACCGTTTCTTCTAATTGTTATATATATATATGAATGATCAAACCACAATAAGAAATGGGAAAACAAGACTAAGATCTTTCAACCGTAACAAGTGGTCTTCGTCAGAGTCAAAAACCCAACTGATATATATATACATTCACTTAAAATATGGAAAGACAATCCAAACTTGACACAATACGGAGTAAAACTCAGAGTAAAGAAACATACTTACAAACTCAAATTTTCGGGCTATCCGTCTTCAATATAGCATATATCAATAAACAATTAGAAATTAGTTCAAAAGTTCTGACATTGTTTAAATCAACCTCGAGCCAATTAGGACCTCTTCCAGGTAGCTGTAACGACGCCCCAGGTCACTCAACCCTCAACGTTTAGAAAAACAACTTTAATCCCCCCCAACCCCAACAACACATTCCACCTTTCTTATATAAAGCTTCAAACTTCAAAATGCATTCATTTCTTGATAATGGCTGAGGACAACAAAAACGTGTGTTCATTTACCATGTCGATTGGTAATACCAATATAACTATATTCTGTATGCTATATTTTGTGGATACAGTAACAAAATCGTTATTCAAGAAACTCGAAAAACTGATGAGAAAGCAAGTTTCAGCTAAATATGGTCCAATTTTCAACAATGTATTTATATATATATATATATATATATATTATTAAAATAAGCAGCAGCTTCTGCATTGACCAGTTTCTTGTTGACACTCTCTACTTTTCGTATCACTTTGCGGTGAGACTCTGGTAGCTTCCAAAGAAGGTTAGCAAAAGACATTAACACACACAATAAACATAGGTCAAACACGAAAAACTAAATCTTAATCACTGTATTAATCACTAAATTAACAAACTAAATAAAAATGCGTACAAGCTTTCGGCTCTCATTGGCCATCTTCAGGTATAAACTAAAATTAATAAAGTCTAAAGCACTATAGTTAGAATAAAATAAGATATTTGAACAATGTCTAAAAAAAAAATTACTGTACTACAGGAAGTGAATCTAAAGTGGGAGTGAGGGGAAGGGGAGGTATGCATGGCGACAGGGTCGGCCAAAACTACCTGTGGTTCCTTCACCTCCCTCTCTCCCTTACAAGCTTGAAAGTATTGTCAAAATTCTTAAAGCTAGGCACAGAGTTGAAATCATTGCTCTGGACATTTAGCCTGGGGTTACATTCTTTAATATACAGAGCCTCCAGTATATGTAACCTGCCAGGCTCGTGGCACACTTGCAGAATGGAAGTGCCCTCAATCAGGGCCTGCCTCGTCAGTCTTACTCGGTGAGCGTCCTCCGTATGGTTTTTAGGGGCCCCAGTGCTCAGGTGGACAGTTAGACGCCGCGAAAGCTTCGTAGTAGTCATCCCTATGTATGAGGATGGGAGGGTTGCACAGTCCCCTATACTGCATTTGTACTCATACACAAGGTGACTACGTTGTAGCTCCGGGGTCTCAGTTCTCGGTCTATTGTAGAGTAGTAGGTCCGATGTCTTTCTACTTCTATAATATATAGTCAGCCTTATCTTGTCCTGCTCGTTGGTAGTTTGAATATTGTTATTTACCAGTTTTTGTATTGCGCGTTCCTCTTGTCTATGCTCCGTACTAAAATATCCTTTGTAAAACAGGCGGATAGTCTCTCCTGTAGGCGGGTCTGTCTCGTTACTAGCATACCATTTATTGCAAAAAGTTTTAATTGAGTTGGCGACCTCCTGGTTCGAAAAACCATTATTAACCAGCACCTGGGTTGAACGTTCTAACTCTTGATGTATGAGGTCCCAACTGCTGCAATGTGTAAATGCCCTTTTTATGTAGGCATTAATAGTGGCCTTTTTATACCTATTAGGACACTCACTATTGCCATTAAGACAAAACCCAAGATTTGAGGGTTTCCTATATACGTCCGTCCTAAAACTTTGATTGTCTTGCTTCACCAAGACGTCGAGGAATGGCAACTGGCCATTCACGCTACTGTCTGTGGTGAGTTTTAGCCCGGACTCACCTTCAAGCTGGACTCTAAGCAGTTCAATTTGCTCTTGACTGTCTGCCATGACAAAGATATCGTCCACATATCTAGCATAAATAGATGGCTTGCTGGTTCTTGAAAATAAATCTCTCTCGACTCTAGCCATGAAAAAATTTGCAAACAAGACCCCTAAGGGAGAACCCATGGCAACACCATCTATCTGCTGATACATAGCCCCTTGTGGTGAAATAAAAGGTGACTCCTTTGTGCAAAGTTCAAGCAGTAACTTAAGGTCTGTTTTGGGGATGTCGATCTTCGGTTGGCGGTTTATGGGGTATATTTCTTCTAAAATGAACTGTATCGTTTTATCAACCGGAACATTGGTGAACAGGGACTCCACGTCAAGAGAAGCCATGGTGCCAACTGGGCTTGCCCCTTTCAACAAGTCTAAGAAATCTGTAGGTGAGGTGAGACTAAAGTCCTTGGGTACAAACGGTGAGAGTAAGGCATTTAGTTTTTTGGCCAGCATGTAAGTAGGTGTAGGAAATTTGACTAATAATAAGTCTTAAAGGGGGGTTACCTGGTTTATGGGTCTTCACGTTGCCATAGCAATATCCTAAACCGTATTCACCAGTCAAGGGCGGCAATGTAGTACTTCCTTTTCTTGCGTTGATTTTCTTAACTATCTTGTTCACTCGTTTCTTCAAATCCTCTACAGGGTTCCTACTAATCATACGAAATTTACTGGTATCACTGAGTAGTGTGTTGATCTTTCCCAAGTATTCCTCAGTAGGGATTAGAACAAAACAAGACGTTTTATCTGCTCTCCTGATCGTTATCGACTCATCTTGCTTCAGGGTCTTCGCAGCAACACGGTGCCTCTTCTTCAAAAGGTTGCTACTGAAGTGACCTCTGACTATTTTCGCTTCTCGGTGGATATCATCCCGAATGCTTTCATCGACTTTAATTTTACCAGCCTTACCGAGATTAATGATGCTATCAAGAAGGACTTCCAACTCCAAACGTTTGCCATATTTTGGGGGTTTTGTGATGTAGTGGCAGTTGAGTCCAAGATTAAGGAGTTCTTCTTCGTCGGGGCTTAAGGTCCTCTTAGTGAGGTTAATATAACCAGGAGATGAACATGGTTGCTTAAGAGATCCACCGTTAAGTTTCACAAGTTTTCTGTTAGTTCTTGCTTTAGTGCTCTCTTCATGTTGGAGAATTATGAGTCTGAGCTGAGCATTGATCTGAGACTTCAAAACCTCATCCAGAGTAAGAGAAGCCCATTCATTCTCAGCATCTTGAAGGAACTGTTTTAACTTGACTATTTCCTCTTGCTTACTAGAAAGTTGCCTCCTCACTAACTTTCGCCTATAATCCAATGTCTCACTACAATAACGGGCTGCATGGTCATGAGTTTTAATATTTGTGTACAAAGGCAGCAGGTCTTCCCTTAAGCATATATTATTAAAATAAGCAGCAGCTTCTGCATTGACCAGTTTCTTGTTGACACTCTCTACTTTTCGTATCACTTTGCGGTGAGACTCTGGTAGCTTCCAAAGAAGGTTAGCAAAAGACATTAACACACACAATAAACATAGGTCAAACACGAAAAACTAAATCTTAATCACTGTATTAATCACTAAATTAACAAACTAAATAAAAATGCGTACAAGCTTTCGGCTCTCATTGGCCATCTTCAGGTATAAACTAAAATTAATAAAGTCTAAAGCACTATAGTTAGAATAAAATAAGATATTTGAACAATGTCTAAAAAAAAAAATTACTGTACTACAGGAAGTGAATCTAAAGTGGGAGTGAGGGGAAGGGGAGGTATGCATGGCGACAGGGTCGGCCAAAACTACCTGTGGTTCCTTCACCTCCCTCTCTCCCTTACAAGCTTGAAAGTATTGTCAAAATTCTTAAAGCTAGGCACAGAGTTGAAATCATTGCTCTGGATTTTTTCATGGCTAGAGTCGAGAGAGATTTATTTTCAAGAACCAGCAAGCCATCTATTTATGCTAGATATGTGGACGATATCTTTGTCATGGCAGACAGTCAAGAGCAAATTGAACTGCTTAGAGTCCAGCTTGAAGGTGAGTCCGGGCTAAAACTCACCACAGACAGTAGCGTGAATGGCCAGTTGCCATTCCTCGACGTCTTGGTGAAGCAAGACAATCAAAGTTTTAGGACGGACGTATATAGGAAACCCTCAAATCTTGGGTTTTGTCTTAATGGCAATAGTGAGTGTCCTAATAGGTATAAAAAGGCCACTATTAATGCCTACATAAAAAGGGCATTTACACATTGCAGCAGTTGGGACCTCATACATCAAGAGTTAGAACGTTCAACCCAGGTGCTGGTTAATAATGGTTTTTCGAACCAGGAGGTCGCCAACTCAATTAAAACTTTTTGCAATAAATGGTATGCTAGTAACGAGACAGACCCGCCTACAGGAGAGACTATCCGCCTGTTTTACAAAGGATATTTTAGTACGGAGCATAGACAAGAGGAACGCGCAATACAAAAACTGGTAAATAACAATATTCAAACTACCAACGAGCAGGACAAGATAAGGCTGACTATATATTATAGAAGTAGAAAGACATCGGACCTACTACTCTACAATAGACCGAGAACTGAGACCCCGGAGCTACAACGTAGTCACCTTGTGTATGAGTACAAATGCAGTATAGGGGACTGTGCAACCCTCCCATCCTCATACATAGGGATGACTACTACGAAGCTTTCGCGGCGTCTAACTGTCCACCTGAGCACTGGGGCCCCTAAAAACCATACGGAGGACGCTCACCGAGTAAGACTGACGAGGCAGGCCCTGATTGAGGGCACTTCCATTCTGCAAGTGTGCCACGAGCCTGGCAGGTTACATATACTGGAGGCTCTGTATATTAAAGAATGTAACCCCAGGCTAAATGTCCAGAGCAATGATTTCAACTCTGTGCCTAGCTTTAAGAATTTTGACAATACTTTCAAGCTTGTAAGGGAGAGAGGGAGGTGAAGGAACCACAGGTAGTTTTGGCCGACCCTGTCGCCATGCATACCTCCCCTTCCCCTCACTCCCACTTTAGATTCACTTCCTGTAGTACAGTAATTTTTTTTTTTAGACATTGTTCAAATATCTTATTTTATTCTAACTATAGTGCTTTAGACTTTATTAATTTTAGTTTATACCTGAAGATGGCCAATGAGAGCCGAAAGCTTGTACGCATTTTTATTTAGTTTGTTAATTTAGTGATTAATACAGTGATTAAGATTTAGTTTTTCGTGTTTGACCTATGTTTATTGTGTGTGTTAATGTCTTTTGCTAACCTTCTTTGGAAGCTACCAGAGTCTCACCGCAAAGTGATACGAAAAGTAGAGAGTGTCAACAAGAAACTGGTCAATGCAGAAGCTGCTGCTTATTTTAATAATATATGCTTAAGGGAAGACCTGCTGCCTTTGTACACAAATATATATATATATATATATATATATATATATATATATATATATATAAATCAAAATATTAAAACGGTCCAAACCGGACAGATATATATATATATATATATATATAAGTTCAAAATTGAAGAGAGGTAGCACACAAAGTAAAGAAACACACGTACAAACTCAAATTTTCGGGCAATCCGTCTTCTGGAGAAAAGAGAAAGGGAGACCAAGCACGTTGTAGACGCAACGGTTAGTAACCATTGTAAGTGTGTTTCTTTACTTTGTGTGCTACCTATCTTCAATTTTGAACTGTTATTGTGTCCAGTTTGGATCGTGTTTCCGTTTATGTAGTGAATATATATATACATTTCACAGCAAACTACAGATACAGAGTAAATATACGAACACACTTACAATCTATAGTTTACTGTAAAACATTTGTTGCCCTTTGTGGATCGTTCTCCTGTTGATAACATATATATGTAAAACACACTGACATATTCATTGGTTTTGTTTTATGGATGAGGTTGGTAATAATGTGCAGGTGACTTAAAGTGTTTAATTAGTGGTCAATTGACACAGATTCAATTCTGATTTTTTAGCGATTGTCTTGTGTCAATCTACTTTTGGAGATAAAAGTCAAAGAAGGAAATTATATATACAAATATTGATAAAAGTATTGACCGTGTAATAGAAACAAAATTAAGTTTATCAGGACTTAGTCCGTTCTTTAGGTTCAAATTGAACACTCATTATCATCGTTTCGGTTTTTATTTAAAATCCTCTTTCATAGGCCTACAAAACAGAATAAATATATAATGTAATCATTCAAAAATTAAACATACTTAAAAAGCGCAATTAGTTCCAAATAAGAAACTACAATAGAAATTTTGTTAATAGGTTGGTCAGAGAACTTACAGAAGTATAAAATTTTATAAAATTCACAGAAAACAGGCTGTAAATATCAGCAACAACTGTTTAGTGACACTGTGTCACGTGTTCACTCAAACTAGACAGTTGTTACTGAATTCCAGAGACAGGTTTCTTTGAAAAATAAATCTGTAATTTAATAGTTAGTTTTTCTGTTTCAAAATGTTATACTTCGGGCTATGAAAAAGGTTTTAAATAAAAACAGAAACGTTGACAATGAGATTTTAATTTAAACCTGAAAAACTGCCAGAGTTTTGATAAACTTTTATTATGTATATATATATATTTAAAGGATGAAAAAATTCTAAGATCTTTGAAGTGCCTTAAAGCTTAAGGAAAAAAAAATAAAATGTTTCTATTTAAAAAAAATACATACATACATATTAAAACGAACTTTACCTTACTGATGATGAGGTCATTTTCGTCGAAGTGCCGACCAAACATTTTCGGAGCCTCTCCAGGAATGGGCTCAATTTTGATACACACCTCTTGACCTTTACGAGCTGTTTCTTGAGGTTTATGGTTTACTTCAATACTTGTAACAACACCAATATCAACAAACTAAACAAAAAAAAAAAACAAGGAAAACTTGAATTAAATCAGTTTTAAATGATTACAGGAAGCAGAATTGGAAGATTGTTTAGATACCTCCTTGCTGGGTACACACATAGGAGTCCCTTCTTTGACAATACCAGCTTCTACCATTACTCCAACAACGATAGGATCTCGCGAGTTGAACACAAACTGCAACCAAATACAATATCCATGTGAAACTAGAACCAACTTAAATTCACTACAATAAATCATTATAATTATATTATCTGGCATGAAACTATAGTAACAAGCGGTCTTCGTCAGAGTCAAAAACCCAACTTAGTTGGGTAACTGCTTGTTAAGGTTGAAAGGTCTTGAGTCTTTTTTCCCATTTCATATTGTGATTTCATCATATATATATATTGGCGCGCGTGGCAACACGGTCGGTTGCTGGGACGGTTTCCTGCCGTTGTGTTTCCAGCGTGCTTGGTCACCCATTCTCTTCTCTCCTGAAGACGGATCATCCGAAAATTTGAGTTTGTAAGTGTGTTTCTTTACTTGTGTTACTCTTCTTCGATTTTGAATTCATATTATGTAAAACTATTACAAAAAGTTTTGTAAATTCTTCGTTTGTTTGTCTCTGAGTATAATATCTCAAAAAAAAAAAAAAAAAAAAAAAAGAGCTATAGTCAGTCATTAAATAACACATTCAAGTTCCTGCAATCCCTGAAACGGAACAGTAAGTTCGGCACTTAAATTGCACTTTTCCTTAGGGCTAAGGCAATAAGTTAACAATGAGAGGAACGAAAATCGCTAACAGTCTTGTACTAGATTTTTTCATTTGTTTTTATAAAGGTTATTTGTTTCTTTGAAACTACTTTTTGTCTCCTCAAATCTTTCACTCCAGCCAAACGACAACACGTACGATTAGACCTGAGTACTAACTACACCACTGATAGCAAACCTATGACTTGCAAGTTAATTTTTAGTGACACACATCTTCGAACGCCCGGTGACACGTACAGGTATGTTCAAAGAAATTTTGAAGGTTTGGAACAGTTTATATGACACTTATACCAACTTGAAAGATTTTGCAATGACTTTGCCAACAATTTTTTCATGCACATATATTTTTGTGAGGCATTGTTCTATTCTTTAAATAATATGAAGACAACAAACGGAATCAGTTAATAGATGAAGTCAGTGGCGTTTGCTTGGCCTTGAAATATACCAAGTATAAACCCAAAATAGAAGATTTAGCAGACTAACTTTAGTACTAAAAGAGTTACTAATTTTTCATATATATTAATTTTCTAATTGAGAAAAATTTATATTTATTTTCGAATCATCTATTTATTTATTTTTGTTTTCTAATTATATATATATATAATTTGATTTTCTATATTGAATGTCAATGAAATATGTAAAACAAGTCTCTAAATGAAAATATTTTGGTTTCTGTATTTTAAAAGGTATTTGATGTCTGACACGCCACGAAAATTATAGTATGTTTCGATCTGGCAAAATTTTGATATGCCTAACTCACAGTTGCGCCATCATTGAACTAGATAGCACTGTTAGAATGAGATGAAACAACTAATTCACATCACAAGCAAAGAAAAACTCATTTCCGTGCATTCCGTTATAGTATGTTATTTATTCATGACGGGGAATTTCAACAATTACGTCTCCATATAGAAGAGCTTTATGTCTGAACTATACTAGTGTACTTAGTGTAGAGGTTTACATATGCACTGAGGGTGTTACCACAACAGTGCAGATATAACTTGAAGAAGAACACTGAAGGTTCGAAACGTGTTGTTAATTTTGACATAAAACTGTTTTGTGTGGATAAGTAATTTTTGAAATTCTTCATCAAAGAAAAACTGTAACTACAACAATAACAAACCTGAGGTAGAATTCTGAGTTTACAAGGAAATACTGCAACGTTTTTGAATTCTTCTCTCTTTCTGTTTTTCAGTTCTTCTCTATAGGCCATGAACTTATCAAACAGGTGATAAATAATATCAGCGTGAAAGATTTTTACACCCAAAGTATCCGCCAATTCTTGGGCATCTCTTTCAATTTTCACATCGAAAGCAAGAATTGTTGCATATCTAAAACATATATCATATAGTTATAAAATAATTAAGATCTACAATTATATAATTTACATTAGATGGATATAATATAAAGAGAACACAACCTTTAAATAGTCAAACAGTTGACTGAAATATTTAACTACAAAATTACCAATAAAATCGGAAGCAAAAGTACTGTGCTTCTTGGAGGCGTTGAAGCTAATTGGGGTACTATAGTACAGAAGGAGGGAAAGTACAATAGTTCTTAGGTACTATAATCACACTCAATAAATAAATAATAAAATGAGAAAGACGATCCAAGCTGGATATACGCAAGTTCAAAATCGAAGAAGAGTAACACCCAGAGTAAAAAAACACACCAACTCAAATTTTCGGAAAATCCGTCTTCAGGAGAATCAAAAAATTTGAGTTAGTAAATTTATTTACTCCGTGTGTTTACTCTTTTTCGATTTTTAATTTAATTATAAAATTATGTTTTTGAGGAACTGAAGTTTTCCCATTTTCTCTTCATTTCATATTTTCTTAATAAACAGAACAATCCTTACGAAGTTATAAAAATTAATAACAATTTATTAGAATTACAATAATTACATTAATATAATATAAAGGAAAATCCGCGATTTATATTTTTAATACAATTTTTTTTTTATATTGGTTATGTAACAAGCTTTCAAGAAGAGTCCATAAATATATTTCTGTCTCATATTAATTACGTTGAGTAAGATATTATGGTAAACTTATAATTGTGCGTAAATTTTATTAGACTATAAAAATATTATGAAGATAGTTTTACCACTTTGAGCATAATTAGAAATACCAGCAAGATACTTAGCTACCTCTTTTAAAAAGCTTATCTTGGAAAATAACAGCGCTACGTATCTATTATAGCTAGACCCACTGTAATCATCAGTAAGCTAAAACAATCATCATAATAATAGCAGTTCTCCCATCAAAATGTCTAAATTTAAACATTTAAGTGAATAAATAATTTTAAGCTATGCAGAAGTATATTCAGTGTTATTTTCGTAGGATTTTAGGCCACATTCTTAAACAGACAGTATAACTAAATAATAATTATGAAAAATCTGTAATGGTTTGTATCGTTAAAAATATGTTAAAAACACACACTAAAATCCTACGCAAATAACACTAAATACATTTCCGCGTAGCTTAAAATTATTTTTTCACATAAATATTTAATTTTTCTTTAATTTCTCAAAATACAGGTAATGTTTACTTTACCTACAATGTAAAAAACCTACAATGAACTATATTTATCCGTTTCTGATGGTATTTTCATCGAAAAAATTGTAAAAATATATTAAGTGATAAGGTAACTTACTGGTTATCATGTTCCAGCATGGTGGATGCCTTCATGACATCCTTCTTCACGACGGGTCCGATTCTTATGTTAGAGTACTGTGAAGCAGAATATGCAGAATTACTATATGTTAGCATTATCATAAAAATGTGACATACAAAAAATCTTAACGGAGTACCTGAGAGAAGTTTATGTGAATTATACAGCGTTGTGCTTCAACTAATTTTAACAAAGAAAAAGAAAACATTTTTTGTACACAGATAGTTTACTAGATTGTACTAAATAAGATTTAATCATTAATTAACTTTTACAAATTTATGAAATTCAGTAAGTTTAAGACGAGATAGTTAGCTGGTGAATTAGGTGTTTTTTGACTCAACAAATGAATTTTTCGACACCCTCCGTCAACACTTCAATGATGCTAGAGCAGTCATAAGATGTTTGTAAATAAAATTTATTCTTTTAAAAATCATGCTCACCTTTTTGCAAATAAAACACATTCTTTAATTTGGAAAAAAAATAAAATTTACTTTCTAATACTCAGAATTTTTGAAAATTGAGGCATCTTAATATGAATATTATGAAGTAAAAACCGTTAGATTGATATTAATTAGTAGGAGAACAAATGCTTAATATCAAAAGGATGGAATAGTAAATTTCTTTTGCAGTTCCAATTCATTTATAATTGTGCATTTCTATATTAGTAAATGCATAAATTCTTTTTAAGGAAAATATTTTAACAAATTAAATGTCCATAATGTAATACGCAAATTGGTAGTACTACAGAGGTTAGTTAACATCATATTATTACAAAAGACTATCTTACCTTGTGAACCGGTGTTAAAATGGCTTCAACCGATTTCCCACGTTGTGCATCTTCAAGAGGGACTGATATCACCGGTCAACACACTTTATAGTGGCCAAAGTTTGTAAGCTGATTTAGATTATTCTGAGGTAAAATGGATAAATAAACAAAAGTCTCCACACAAATGAAGTTTTATTCAACAGCAACAACGCGTTTCGAACACTTTGTGTTCATCATCAGGAAGACACCAAGGATGTGGTGCTGAAGGATTGGTCCAGTGAAAACAACCTTGTTTTCAAACAAACTTGTTTTCACTGGACCAACCCTTCAGCACCACATCCTTGGTGTCTTCCTGATGATGAACACAAAGTGTTCGAAACGCGTTGTTGCTGTTGAATAAAACTTCATTTGTGTGGAAACTTTTGTTTGTTTATCTATTTTACCTCATAATGAGTAAATACCACACAATTACGGATTGCACAACAAATGATTTAGATTGATTTAGGGGTGCTGATTCCGAAAATCATACTAGTTTTTTCTCATCAGGTCAAATTATTGAGATGTTTGCTACTTCATACCGTTTTTACCTTAAAATTAGACGTATTTTAACACACCAAATGTGTTTTGCTATATTTCCGGGGAGTATACGTTGAAAACCAAATTTATTTCATCCGTATTGCAAATAAAATATTTTAGTGTGATTGATGAATATGTGTCTTAAAGTAAAATGAAAATAGTTTTTCTTCAATCCACCTATCTTTATTGTAGCTATCGCCTTCCTAGAGAGAGAGGTATGGCATAGTAGAAAAACTAGACCTGATAGATAAAAAGAGACAGCATTTCTGGAATCAGCGCCCTTAAATTAGTTAAAAACAGTTAAAACATCTTAGGCACTATGACAAACATTTTGTTTGTTGTCCAGTGTAATTGCTGAATCTGAGAATAGTATTTATTGTACAAGTAATACCAATATATGCCTAACTTCCAATTATTATTTTAAATTAAATAAATATAAATTACTAATAGGGAATTTCGGCATATATTGACATTGCATATTCTATAGATATTTATTCCCATCATCGACAATTATCCAGTCCCACTAAAAGATGCGTGATGTGTGAAACTGATTGGGCGGGCGACTGAACCACCGATTTAAAGTGTAATACAGGCTTTTATAATAATATGACATTGGTAATTGATTGAAGATAAATAATAACTTATAATTCTATATAAAAATATTCGTTAATATTTTATCAAACTAATTAAATCGCATTTCATGTTTAACTAAATAAAATATGTATTTAAGGAAACATATTTCCCAAAAAATTGTAAAACAGGTTTATTTGATTTATAAAAAAAGTGAATTTTATTAGCAAAAATGAATTTGACCTACATAAAAAGTGTGTTAGATGAACAAAATTTGATTAACAAAAAGATGGATTTAATTTTTAAATAGATCAATTTTGTCTGAAACAGAAGGTGACTTTGATTTTATTTGAAAAGGCGTGAAATTGATTCAAAAAGAGTAAATTTGATTTTAAAACAAACTCTATAGTTAACAATATACTATATTGGGAGTGTATAGTGTGAGGCAACACTGACTGGTATACTAGAAGACTTGAGAAACTGAAGCAGCGCCTCCAGTGAGCCGAGAGTGGATGCCTGAACATAGACTCCGCGCTCCTGCAGTCTGATTGAGGATAGAGCGCTCTTCAACTCATGGCCGACCTCCTCCTTTAACACGTCTATTTCATCTGTCTTGTGCGCCACGCGAAGGTTCAAACCTGATAACAAATATTAAACTCGGAATCAATTAAATAGCTTTAAAGAGAAATATTGGTCTCTACGGTTGTAATACATCCACGGCCACACATTTATAATAATTGCGCCCTATAAAACCAACCAATGAGATATAGGTTAGGTTTTAGTGGTAGTCCAACAAAGGAACACACATACGCCGAACATTGGGCCCTTTGTGATACCACAAAATGAAGATAGATTCTACATTGGGAGTCCTAAATTTGGCCTAACTTAAGTGTATTTAGAGTAGAGATCTTTAACAAGTATCTGTCATCATACAGGCTCGGGACCGACTGCTTAACGTCCTCACCGAAGGATGACGTGCTCAGATTTATTCACCTCTCGTATAAATAAATCAGGGGCCAGAGTTGGAATTGAACCCCGGACCAACTAGTCCAGAGTCTAGCATGTTGCCACTGAGCTAACCTGGTCTCTTAATGATATATACTTTTAAACATGTTTCAAGTTTTAAAATAAAACAATATTAAGTAGCTCAGATAAGATCAAAGCTTCAAGAATCACAGTTTTAACCACAGAGGAATCTCACTACATCATAAAGGAGATTGAGCCAAGAAATGTACAAGCTTAATCTCACTTTACAATGAAGGAGACTCAACTCCTGGAACATCAAGTCTCGGATCATCATCATAGCTACTAATTAACGAACAAATAATACTTTCACTGCAACTGTAAGATCAAACCTTCTTCAATCTAAGACCACAGAGCTAATCTAAGCTACATCCTAACTATTTGAAAATAGTGTAATACATATGACCAGTAACATGTACGATATTAAAGAAAAAGAATTAATATTTAGTACCTCAGATAAGATCAAAGCTTCTTGAATCACAGTTTGACCACAGAGGAATCATACTTCATGATGAAGTAGACTCAACTCTTGGAACATCAAGCCTCGGATTATCATCATAGATACTTATGAAGTAAATGAATTAATATTTAGTAACTCAGATAAGATCAAAGCTTCTTGAATCACAGTTTGACCACAGAGGAATCATACTTCATGATGAAGTAGACTCAGCTCTTGGAACATCAAGCCTCGGATTATCATCATAGATACTTACGAAGAAACAGAATTATATTTAGTAACTCAGATAAGATCAAAGCTTCTTGAATCACAGTTTGACCACAGAGGAATCATACTTCATGATGAAGTAGACTCAGCTCTTGGAACATCAAGCCTCGGATTATCATCATAGATACTTATGAAGTAAATGAATTAATATTTAGTAACTCAGATAAGATCAAAGCTTCTTGAATCACAGTTTGACCACAGAGGAATCATACTTCATGATGAAGTAGAATCAGCTCTTGGAACATCAAGCCTCGGATTATCATCATAGGTACTTACGAAGAAACAGGATTATATTTAGTAACTCAGATAAGATCAAAGCTTCTTGAATCACAGTTTGACCACAGAGGAATCATACTTCATGATGAAGTAGACTCAATTCTTTGGAACATCAAGCCTCGGATTATCATCATAGATACTTATGAAGTAAATGAATTAATATTTAGTAACTCAGATAAGATCAAAGCTTCTTGAATCACAGTTTGACCACAGAGGAATCATACTTCATGATGAAGTAGACTCAGCTCTTGGAACATCAAGCCTCGGATTATCATCATAGATACTTATGAAGAAACAGGATTATATTTAGTAACTCAGATAAGATCAAAGCTCCTTGAATCACAGTTTGACCACAGAGGAATCATACTTCATGATGAAGTAGACTCAGCTCTTGGAACATCAAGCCTCGGATTATCATCATAGATACTTATGAAGAAACAGGATTAATATTTAGTAACTCAGATAAGATCAAAGCTTCTTGAATCACAGTTTGACCACAGAGGAATCATACTTCATGATGAAGTAGAATCAGCTCTTGGAACATCAAGCCTCGGATTATCATCATAGGTACTTACGAAGAAACAGGATTATATTTAGTAACTCAGATAAGATCAAAGCTTCTTGAATCACAGTTTGACCACAGAGGAATCATACTTCATGATGAAGTAGCTCAACTCTTGGAACATCAAGCCTCGGATTATCATCATAGGTACTTATGAAGTAAATGAATTAATATTTAGTAACTCAGATAAGATCAAAGCTTCTTGAATCACAGTTTGACCACAGAGGAATCATACTTCATGATGAAGTAGACTCAGCTCTTGGAACATCAAGCCTCGGATTATCATCATAGATACTTATGAAGAAACAGGATTATATTTAGTAACTCAGATAAGATCAAAGCTCCTTGAATCACAGTTTGACCACAGAGGAATCATACTTCATGATGAAGTAGACTCAGCTCTTGGAACATCAA
Source organism: Hermatobates lingyangjiaoensis (assembly GCA_026182355.1). Taxonomy (NCBI): domain Eukaryota; kingdom Metazoa; phylum Arthropoda; class Insecta; order Hemiptera; family Hermatobatidae; genus Hermatobates; species Hermatobates lingyangjiaoensis. Next base: position 182,083 of record JAPFBL010000137.1, on the reverse strand, counting down.
GCCTCGGATTATCATCATAGATACTTATGAAGAAACAGGATTAATATTTAGTAACTCAGATAAGATCAAAGCTTCTTGAATCACAGTTTGACCACAGAGGAATCATACTTCATGATGAAGTAGAATCAGCTCTTGGAACATCAAGCCTCGGATTATCATCATAGCTAAATATGAAGAAACAGAATTAATATTTAGTAACTCAGATAAGATCAAAGCTCCTTGAATCACAGTTTGACCACAGAGGAATCATACTTCATGATGAAGTAGCTCAACTCTTGGAACATCAAGCCTCGGATTATCATCATAGATACTTACGAAGAAACAGGATTATATTTAGTAACTCAGATAAGATCAAAGCTTCTTGAATCACAGTTTGACCACAGAGGAATCATACTTCATGATGAAGTAGACTCAGCTCTTGGAACATCAAGCCTCGGATTATCATCATAGATACTTATGAAGAAACAGGATTATATTTAGTAACTCAGATAAGATCAAAGCTCCTTGAATCACAGTTTGACCACAGAGGAATCATACTTCATGATGAAGTAGCTCAACTCTTGGAACATCAAGCCTCGGATTATCATCATAGCTAAATATGAAGAAACAGAATTAATATTTAGTAACTCAGATAAGATCAAAGCTTCTTGAATCACAGTTTGACCACAGAGGAATCATACTTCATGATGAAGTAGACTCAGCTCTTGGAACATCAAGCCTCGGATTATCATCATAGATACTTACGAAGAAACAGGATTATATTTAGTAACTCAGATAAGATCAAAGCTTCTTGAATCACAGTTTGACCACAGAGGAATCATACTTCATGATGAAGTAGACTCAGCTCTTGGAACATCAAGCCTCGGATTATCATCATAGATACTTATGAAGAAACAGGATTAATATTTAGTAACTCAGATAAGATCAAAGCTCCTTGAATCACAGTTTGACCACAGAGGAATCATACTTCATGATGAAGTAGCTCAACTCTTGGAACATCAAGCCTCGGATTATCATCATAGCTAAATATGAAGAAACAGAATTAATATTTAGTAACTCAGATAAGATCAAAGCTCCTTGAATCACAGTTTGACCACAGAGGAATCATACTTCATGATGAAGTAGCTCAACTCTTGAAACATCAAGCCTCGGATTATCATCATAGATACTTACGAAGAAACAGGATTATATTTAGTAACTCAGATAAGATCAAAGCTTCTTGAATCACAGTTTGACCACAGAGGAATCATACTTCATGATGAAGTAGACTCAATTCTTTGGAACATCAAGCCTCGGATTATCATCATAGGTACTTACGAAGAAACAGGATTAATATTTAGTAACTCAGATAAGATCAAAGCTCCTTGAATCACAGTTTGACCACAGAGGAATCATACTTCATGATGAAGTAGCTCAACTCTTGGAACATCAAGCCTCGGATTATCATCATAGATACTTACGAAGAAACAGGATTATATTTAGTAACTCAGATAAGATCAAAGCTTCTTGAATCACAGTTTGACCACAGAGGAATCATACTTCATGATGAAGTAGACTCAATTCTTTGGAACATCAAGCCTCGGATTATCATCATAGATACTTATGAAGAAACAGAATTAATATTTAGTAACTCAGATAAGATCAAAGCTTCTTGAATCACAGTTTGACCACAGAGGAATCATACTTCATGATGAAGTAGACTCAATTCTTTGGAACATCAAGCCTCGGATTATCATCATAGGTACTTACGAAGAAACAGGATTATATTTAGTAACTCAGATAAGATCAAAGCTTCTTGAATCACAGTTTGACCACAGAGGAATCATACTTCATGATGAAGTAGACTCAATTCTTTGGAACATCAAGCCTCGGATTATCATCATAGGTACTAATGAAGAAATGAAACAATATTTCTGTTGTTCCAAAAAGATCGACGTTTCTTCTATGATATTTAAAAAAGCATCTATATCTTACCAGCTATTACTTTCTCTAAATCTTTCGCCGCTATTTTCACTCCTTGAGCAGCTTTGACCTCTTTATATTCTACATAGGCATTCTAAAACAAAACACAAAAGATTAAAGTGATTTAAAAAAAATTGCAGTGCTTTTTTAACTCAAAAAATAAAACAATATTCAAAAATAATATATAATGGACAACGGTTTCAGGTTTTGAGTGTACTGAATCAAGCAAGTTGTTACAAAGATAAGTTTACAGGGAGGTAGTAAACATGGAAACATAACCTCCTATAAAGGTTTCAACAAAGTGAACTACTGAAACGAAATATTTCATTAATACAGTGGTACATCAGTTTTCGACCTCCTCACTATTCGAACAATTCAGTTTTCGACTGTACGTTGTGTTAAGATACACTTTTTTTTAATATGTTAGGTATTTTTCTTTAGGTAAAACGAATTAAAATACTTACCATTCTATCTTATGGGAAAAAATGTTTCAGTTCTCGAACAAATCGGTTTTCGACCAACAAACTCGAACGAATTATGGTCGACAACCGAGGTACCACTGTACAAACAACTTTGAAATTTGTGTATACCTTTTAATTTTTTTACCGATATTATATGATAGGAATGTGAGTTTTTAAAAAAAATATTTAACAAAACTGGGGATATGGTTATTTCTAGAACTGCAATTGTTAATTTAGTAAACTTTTATATCGTCATATAGAAAATTAGACTTCTCTAAAATTAATAGACAGCTGGAAACCACAGTTCATAATATTAAAAGTTATGTGACAATGAAAAAGAGGAAAAGTTCATCTTTTGCTGTTTTCTTCAAAATAAAAAAAAAAGAACATTTAACATTCAAAACTAAAGAAGTAAAACTTTATTTGAATATAAAATTATTGATTTAAAACATATTTACAGAATTACCTCAAAAGAAGATTTGACTTCAAATTAATATATATATATATATATATAAATACACGAGGTGTGTAAATAAAGTAGTGAGACTGGCAACGTCGCTTTCGATCTGGCAACGCTGGAGACGCGTGGCCTTGAGTAGCGTCAGGCGCACGTGTGATGCGCCTGCAGTATGAATCTGAACTCGCCACAGTCATTTGTTTGTCCGTAGCGTTGGTTTTCGTGAAATGGTTTTTTCTTGAGCGTTTTAAAAATGAGTGACCTCAAAGTTGAGCAGCGGTGTTCAATCAAATTTTGCTTCAGACTTGGACATAATGCAACCGAAACTTTTGAAAAACTTCAGGAGGCCTATGGAGAACGTGTTTTATCAAGGGCACAGGTTTTTCGGTGGTTTAAGGAATTTTCAGAAGGAAGAGAGTCGATTGAAGATGAACCACGAAGCGGAAGGCCTTCAAGTGCAAACACCGATGAAAATGTCAACAGAGTACGGAACCTTGTGCGTTCAGATCGACGCTTGACAGTCAGAATGATCGGGGAACAGTTGAATTTGAATCACACCTCCGTTCATCACATTTTGACCAATGAATTGGAGATGAGAAAAATTTGTGCGAAAATGGTGTTGCATCACGACAACGCGCCCTGTCACACTGCCATCTCAATAAACGAGTTTTTGGCCAGTAAAAACATTCCTGTTGCTCCTCAGCCTCCTTATTCACCAGACTTGAGTCTTTATCACTTTTTCCTCTTCCCGAGATTGAAAAATCACCTCAAGGGAACTCATTTCGGGACACTACAAAACATACAAACTGCTGTAACCAACCAGCTGAAGGCCATTCCAGAATCCGAGTTCCAGCAATGCTACAATGATTGGAAGGACCGTCTCCAGCGCTGTGTGGCTTCCGAAGGGAACTATTTTGAAGGTGACAATATCACATTGTAATTATATTTGAATAGAAAATTTAAAAAAAAATCAGTCTCACTACTTTATTTACACACCTCGTATTATTAAAGAGTATGCCGATCTTCATTTTCGTTCGTTTTTTATTTAATTTCTCCAGTTTTCTAAACTTGGTTTTTAACTCTTCAGGTAAACTAAACACTAACTCTCCGAAAGATTATTCTTGAGTTCCATAGTAGTAATCGAATAATACACTCTAAACCTAACTAAAAACAAACAAACTATACATTAAATTAGTCCAACGTTTCGGTCACTTTGACCATCTTCTTTCGGAGAGTTAGTGTTTAGTTTACCTGAAGAGTTAAAAACCAAGTTTAGAAAACTGGAGAAATTAAATAAAAAACGAACGAAAATGAAGATCGGCATACTCTTTAATAAAACATGTCTAAATGAAGGTCTGCTCCCAAAATATACTTATATATATATATATAGTTCAATAAAAATTACGCTATACTGTATAGTATATAGTTTTGCAGAAAAATCACAATAAATAAACACGTGATCCAATCAATGAAGTTTAAATCACAAGGAAAAGGAAAACAATAGAAATAAATGCTTTGAGGCCTTTCACTTTATGTTATCAGAGAGCCAACAAAGTAATAACCAAGAATGTAACCTGGAATGGTCCAAGAATAACCATAAAATATATAGTTATATATCCAATATAGTCAAAGAATGATTTTGAATTCAATCTACTTATCAAGTTTTAATTATTACAGACGACTTGTTGAAGTTTATAAATATCACAAATAAAATTGGAAATATGGCAAAGAGATTTAGCTTGATGTATGAACATTTATTTCTCAAACGACATTTTCAGGAGATTCACATTTCAGCGAAGTAGTCATTAGTTGTTGACTTATTAATTGAATTAGAGCAATTTTGAATTGAATATGTGAAATTCCTTTCAATGGAAGATGAATGAAACCTCTAGAAAAAAATGTCTATCATTGTCAACGTTTAGAGCGAATAATATTTTACATCTGTTTCCAGTTTCTTTGCTTTTTTATTACTTCTAGCTAAAATTAGAGCCTTCCCACTCCCCGGAGTCGCATAGCTGTACTGAAGATAGTAACCATTAATTTTTAAGAGAAAGTAATAGCTCATAGTTAATGAATATACATGGGGGACCATTACCAAATTTTAAACTTACAAAAAAGAGAGAACAGGATTTTATATTCTTTTTTCTTTCAAAATTTCGAACGAACAGATAACGTTGCAGGGAAAAATGTTTCAGATAAAAATCTTCACTGAAGTCATTTGTAAATTATTTTTGATCTGAATACTTTTATATATTATTTTTTAGACCTTTTATGGCTTATAACTTTTATACATTTAGTTGCAGAGGGTTGATATCTCAAACTCCACCAGACACAAGTCGTGAAGTTGTTTCGTTCAATACATGTTTCGTTCATTATTGCCATCATGTAATAGAAAGGTCCGTTAAGAGTATTGGGGGGTATTATTAACAGAAACCCATTTAAAGTGCTAAAAACGAGACTCCTTGGTATAATACTTTATTAAATTATGTGCGAATTCATTATTTAAGTAATTTGCATTTTTTTCACATCAAACCTTACTTTAAATTTTTTAATAATACAATTCTTTTCAAGTTACATGACTGTTGGCCATTTCTATAATTATAGGTCGACCATGCACACAGATAAATAGATAGTTACCTGATTTTATATTTATGAATTAAATAGACTCAATTGCTGCTGTCATTTGAATAATAATAACACAATTAATACATTAATTAATAATAACAATAGCGTGAGGAAGTTAAAGGATAGTTACCTTGACCCTGAGTTCCTTAAGAGGTTGCGGCATTAGAAGAGATCTAATTTGTGTGACTATCGGAGCTTCTGTGCCAGCTAAAACAATGGTATCTCCCTCTTTAAGATAACCATTAACAAGAATCACATCTATGGTAGTGCCCAAGCCAGGAATAGCCTTTACTTCAAGCACAGTGGCCAAGAGCTCTTCAGAGAACATGAGTCTCTTTGCCAGCAAAGTCTGGCAGGATTCAACAATCAGACTCATTAAGTTACCAATACCTTCACCAGTTATTGCTGAAGTAGGCACTAGCGATATGTAGCTCCTTACATCGGGATTTTCATAAAACAAAGCAGCGTTCATTCCCTGAAAGCATCAAGACTTTCCGTTAAGTTGAATCATTGTTACAACAGCAGGTCCAGCCTTAGGCCACTGCAACCTATGCGGTAACAGTGAGCCCAGTCCACTGCAACCCATGAGGCAAAAGTGAGCCCAGGCCATAGCAACCTATGCCACCGCAGTGAGCCCAGTCCACTGCAACCTATGTGGCAACAGTGAGCCCAGTCCACTGCAACCTATGCGGCATCAGAGGGCCTAGTCCACTGCTACCTATGCGGCAACAGTGAGCCCAGGCCACTGCAACCTATGCGGCATCAGAGGGCCCAGGCAACTGCAACCTATGCGGCAGCAGTGGGCCCAGACCACTGCAACCTATGCGGCATCAGAGGGCCCAGTCTACTGGAACCTATGCGGCAGCAGTAGTAATAATGTATAGAACAATGTGTTTACTCTGTTTTTATGTTTTTAGAGTGTTTTTCGTTCTATTACTTCATTGTTGCAAGTGATTAAAGCAATTAAATAAAATTTAAAAAATTTTTGGCTAATCGGGTGCTTCATGTCATAACTCAATTAAAATGCAGTTAAGACGGCTGGTTTTTGTTAATTGAGTTGTATCAAACTGAAAATGACAAGGCGAATCGTATAATTACCTTGTATGAATTCGCGTAGGGCCCCGCAATTGTTAGGGCTGACCCTACATTATTTAGAGAAGATATACCAGTAAAGATCTAGTAAGAACTAGTAAGATCAGAAGAGGTGAACAGAGTACAGGTATACCTCGGCCTACGTCATTTCTAAGTCGATTTCTATTATACGTCGGCTTTCAAAAAAGAATATATGGAAAAATATAAAAAAAAATAAGTTTACGTCAGATATTCAACTTTACGTTTGTCTGCTATAAACATTGGAATCGTAATATCACTAGAAAACCATTATAATCAGGATTCACTATAATATGCACATACATTTCTATATGTGGATACTATATCATTAACTTTTTTACCCTACAATAAGAAAATACCAAATAATAACTGATTGCACTAGGTTAGAATTTTGAAATTATTTTCAACCACTACGCGGTAAGGTCATCCAGATTTAGCCGATGTTTCAAAACTGAATGAATAGTCTTCAGAGATTCCAACCTTTCGAGCAATGCAATTGTCACTCAAAGGACTTTCGGTAATGGATTTTGTACAGCAAGGAAATTTGCATCAGTAATTGAGGTCGGTGGTCAACAACACTTTCTAAGTTCTGTCTATAAATTTTAAAACGTCAAATCACCTCATAAAATTTTATTAAAATTCATTACTTGTGCAATCTGTTATAGTGTGGTATTTACTCATATTGGGGGATTTCAAGAATTACGTCTCCACACACAAAAAAGTTTAATATAAAACTAAGAACGCGTTTCGAAAACCTAGTGTTATTCTCCAGGTTAACTTTAAAAAATATACACATCTGAGAGCTTTAAGAACATTAGAGTGAATTATTTGAAACTGAATACAATATATAAATGTTGACTTGCCAAGTCTTCCTACATTCCTCTCCGAACACCATTCCACCCCTACCAATACTCCAACCTTTCTTCAGTCCAGTAGATCGACTCTCAACAGTGCAGGCAATTAAAACTCTTTACTTATAATTTTTTTGTTTATACTTTCCTCACGGGTACTAACCCTACCATGAGGGAGTTTATTCTCGTTAACCTGTTCCTATTCGATTACAGGTCTTCTCATACAGTGTTATTTGAACTGCATATATGTCAGGTATAATTCACCGATTGGTAGGTTGTTTATAAAACCAAAGAAGTCTTTGCTGTACTTGGTGATTAGGTTTTCTTTCTTTTCCGACCACGTTCCTCCTTGTAACATGATATTTTTTTTAATTTTTGTCTATAATTATTTATGTTTGGACAGCTAAATACTATGTGCTGAAAGGTCTGCTCTCCTTCATTGCAAGGACAGTAGGGCGAATCGACATGCTTAAATCGGTACAAATATGACCTATTTCTAGCGTGTCTCGTCAGAACCAATTTTACTTATAAATGGGATCAGGTGTAAGTATGTTGTCATGTTTTATTAAGGTTCAGGATTAAATAAGTCAAATTTCATTCCAATTCCCTTGTTTACAACCCCAACAGTTCAATTCAACAATCATACATTCTATTTAATTCCAAATAATTCACTCTGATGTTCTTAAATCTTACAGATATATATATTTTTTAATGTTAATCAATGAAATGAACAACACGTTTCGAAAACTTAGTGTTCTTCTTCAGATTGTAAGTATATTCTTCAAGTGTAAGTATGTTGTCATGTTTTATTAAGGTTCAGGATTAATTAAGTCAAATTTCATACTAATTCCCTTGTTTACAACCCCAACAGTTCAATTCAACAATCATATATTGTATTCAATTTCAAATAATTCACTCTGATGTTCTTAAAGCTTACAGATACGCATATTTTTTTAGATGTTAATCTGAAGAAGAACACTACGTTTTCGAAACGTGTTGTTCGTTCATTTAAACTTTTTTTGTGTGTGGAGATGTAATTCTTGAAATCCCCCAATATGTTTATTAAGATGGTGAATCATTCCCACAAACAAGCAGAAAACGCTCTAAGAAAGAGAAACGAAGCGCTAAGATAAACATAAAAGATAACTAGTCTACCAATTTATCTTATCTCACTCTACCCAACACACTGTCCTAAGACTTTACAACTTTTGTAATACACCATACAAAAAACTTTTTGAAGGTCCTCACATATAATTTTTAAAGTTTGACCTAACTAATGGTTTCAGTTCAAGTAATTTTCACAATGAGTTCAAAAAATCAATCCACTATGAATAATAAAGAATTAAATACCCGATCTACCTAAATACATAAGACCATCCACTGAAAAACGAAGATCCAAATAAACGAATACACATAGATAAATAGTTAACGAAAATTAAAATAATAGAGCCACAGTTCTTTTATCAGAAGGAGTATCAATGCTTCTGTCTGAGTCGTCGTTATTTATCTGCCGTTGAGAATCTCCAAAATTCAGAGACTCGTTCAGATATGAAGTGTTATATTCAAAATAAATATATGAAAAAAACAAATAAATGTTAAATTCAAATAATTTGGCTCCAAATATACTAAAAGAATGCGCCAAATGTGATACCAACTTTTCATTGGAGGTTCGTCAAAATACGGAATACTGATAACGGATAATACCGAATTTTCCGGAAACAAATAAGAAAGCTGACTTTCAGATGATATCAATATTATTTGGGTATGTGTTTTACTTATATCTACTTAAAATAAACCAAGTTTTAAGTAAATAAATTACGAACCTGTTCTGCAAACTGCACGATGACTTCTTTGCACCTTTCTTCAAACTCTAGCTGTGTATTGGGAGCCTGGCCTTTAATAATGTCCCTTATGTCTTTTCTATTCATCGTCTGCCAGTCGTACAATCTAAAAATAACTTCATCTTAAATCATACATCATAATATCGTAGAATGCATAGGTTTTACCTATAAAGTGATTTCTTCTTCTGACCTTTCTCAATTCTATTCTCGTGTTTCAGTACCACAGAGAAACAATGAGATTATTAAAAGACACTCTTTGTAAAATAAGATTTAATAAAATTTATAAATATATATATATAGTTCAATATGCATAAAGAAACATAGAGAAATTAAAAACACAAACTTAGAGTCTCTAATTTTCGGTTGAACCGTTTTCAGGAGAGATAAAGAAGGGAAACCAAGGGTCTCCAAACGTCTCTGTACCAGTGCGCTTGGTTTCCCTTCTTTAACTCTCCTGAAGACGGTTCAACCGAAAATTAGAGACTGTAAGTTTGTGTTTTTAATTTCTCTATGTTTCTTTATGTACATTGAACTGTATTTGTCCATTTCGGATGGATCGTATTTTCATCGACAAAGTGTATATATATAAATATATATATCGATAAAAAGATTTCATATAAACACGTGAAATAATAATCAATGATCAAACCACAATAAGAAATGGGAAAACAAGGCTAAGCTCTTTCAACCGTAACAAGCGGACTTCCGCTTCCTCCAGTTGGGTTTTTGACTCTCTCTAACGAAGACCGCTTGTTACGGTTGAAATATCTTAGTCTTGTTTTCCCATTTCTTATTGTGGTTTTATCATTATCATTATATATATATATATATATATATATATATATATATATATATATATTGATATGTACATAAATATATATATCATACCTGTCTATTTTATTGAGAGCAACAAGAAAAGGAGTTTTGCGTTGCTTCAAAAGGTTAAGCGATTCAATAGTTTGGGGTTCAAGGCCATGCATAATGTCGACAACAAGAACAGCTATGTCACATAGTGAAGAGCCACGAAGACGGAGATTCGAGAAGGACTCGTGACCTGGAGTATCAATGATCAGCAGTCCTGGGATTTTGAGTTCAATTTGTGAGAACTGAAACAGGGGATTAACCACTTGAGGATAAACACATCGATGGAAAACATCTTTTATCATACAGTATAGCTAGAGAACGAAAACAGATTGACAGTATGATCAAATTAATTGTATAATATATCTACACTTATTTAGGATTATTAAGTTAATAGAGAAGGTAGATATTGACCAGCCAAACAGCCCACTCTCTCAAAAGTTCTTAAAACTGAAAAAGCAGTGGAATAGCAAAGGGGGGGGGGGGGGAGGGGGCGGTCCGACCCGGGTGATACATACCAGGCATTTGAGTGTGTAAAAATAGAAAAAAATTAAAAATTAACAAAAAAAAATTTGAAATTTTATTTATACCAAAATGAGTTTTTAAGGTCGTAATTGTTTTTATATTTTATGTATGTAATATTGTTTTAAAAGGATATTTCAAATAAATATATTTTAAATTTTTCAAAATTTGTTTTTAAAATGGTTGAAAGTTTATTATATTTGTTGCATAGCCAGTTAATTTAATTTAACAATTTTTTTTATGACTCTAAACGTTTTTGTTTAGAAAAATATTTGGTTTTCTTTGATGATGACTGTATTACGAGTACTGGAATAAGATGAAAGATGTTTGGATCTAATAGCAGCAGTCTAAAATTAGATCCTTTATTGTAATTCTAAGAAAATAAAGTAATACAATATGAAAAGACTTTCTGGAATTTTGAAGGTTAACGGATTATCAACGACCAGGGGGGGGGGGGGTGTTAAATCTTACGACTACCCCGGGCGTAAATATTTGTTTACCAATATGAGTACTTAACCTTATAAGAATTCATAATTAACATATAGTTTAAAAAAAGGTCATCTTTTTACCTCAATTTTATAAAAATCTTCTTGTTTATTTACTTGTATTACAAATTCAAAATAAAATTCAAGTATATATACTTAAAACAAAATTGGTTTATTTAAAACGATATACCCAAGTGTTATATACGAACACTTGTAGTTTAAAAATGACATGTTATACTTTCGGGAACATAAAAAGAACAAAATGAATACATAATAACGAAAGGAGAAGGTAGTTACCCCTTTGACATGTCTAGTCTGCTCCTTAATAGCGTCAATAGGTACATTAGTAGCTCCAATCTGTTGAGTAATGCCTCCTGCCTCACCATCCTGAACGTTTGTTCGTCGCAGTTTATCCAAAGTTTTCGTTTTACCTAAAATAGGTTAAAGAAAAGAATTATGTTAAGTTTGCATTTATATTTTGAAATAGTCTGGCTTTCCCGACTAATCAAATTAAAATCAATCCTTCGGTTTAACATCTTCTTCAATGTATATAGTACGAAATTATTTAAAAAGAAAACCTATAAGACTAATCATGTATATATTTAGAAATGAAATATATAATAATCATATAATCCTATATATTAATAAGGTAGTAACTTACGTGTCACGCCCGAGTTTGAACGATGTTACCCGAGTAAGACGATGCTAACACAAGAGTAGTAGAAGTTTCACCAAGTAGGACCGAAGTACCCATCAATTACAATACTAATAGTGAACTAATATTGTTCTTTAGAACTTCATTAAAATAATTTGAAATGTTTTCTGAGTTAATATGATACGTTAAAAAAATAAGATTGTTAAATCCCAAACAAACGTATATATATATTCTATGTTTTGTTATTGAGGGCTAGGTCAAATAAAAGAAAATAAACTCCTACCTAGGCCGACGTTTCGATGTATTTGTACATCATCTTCAAGGCTAAAATTAGAGTAAGAAATATAATACATTTTACCAAAACAATCTACAACTCACATAGAGAACTAACACAAATTTTTTTAAGACCAACAGATTATATATATATACGTTTCACGATGAATCACAAACACAAAACTAAGGAACAAACACACTTATTGTCTCTAATTTTCGGTTGAACCGTCTTCAGAAGAGTTTAGAGAATTAGAGACAGTAAGTGTGTTTGTTTCTTAGTTCTGTGTTTGTGATTCATCTTGAAACGTTTGTTGTCCTTTAGGATCGTTTTCCTGTTTACAATATATATATATATATATATATATAAATAATCACGAGTTGGGAGAGTAAGAAAATGTTAACAAACAAAAAACACGATTAAAAATAGCTAAGCTTTCCGACAGCAGTACTTTAGAGAAAAAAAAGTTGGGGTTTTCTAAAAATACCTTCTAAAATAATGTTTGATTAGAGTAAAAAATGAATACAGTTATTTCAAATACATATAAGATAATTAGCCAATAAATATTATATTTTAGGGTGGATGATAAATAAAATTAAATGTACAGTAATAAATATTCAACTGTTTATACTTAAACCAAAACAGAATACAAACCGGTATCTACGTGTCCTAGAACACAAACCACGGCGGCCCTTAGTTCGTCCAAAGTTCTCTTTTTTTCTGCATCCTCTTGACGAGCCTTACATTCAAAACATACATTATTTTTCCAAGCGTCGCCTTTATTAATATACAATCAATATAAAAAATTTACCTTTATCCTAGATATGACCTTCTCCTTCTTCTTTTCTGCATCAGTTTTTTTATCTTCATTATCTTCTTCATCAGATTCAGAGTCTGATCCTTCGCTTTCACTTTCACTTCCGCTTTCACTTTCTTCCTCAGAAACATCGTCTTTACCTGAAAATTAATCATTTAATATCTCACATTTTGATCTGAGTATTAATTAGGAGGTATAAACAAAAGTATTGAAAACTAATATAAATAGAAATAAAAAATAAGCAATGATCTTCAAATCAACTTCATTACATCTACATTTACTTTATTAAGATGCTCTAAAGAGATATTATATTCAGATAAGAAACAAAGTTAATAAAAAAATCCATATAATAAACTAATTTGTCCTTTCCTCAACATACCTTCAGTACCATTGACTTGAACCTTTTCTGAGGCAGTTTTAACTTCTTCAGCAGCCTTTGTGTTTCCTGAAAACAAAACAGGAAATAGTATACATAGTTGTGATACTATACAATCAACATTCTACATTGGGAGTAATAAATTTTGCCTAACTCAAGTGTATTTTTGAGAGGCGATCTTTAACGAGTAGCTGATATCGTACAACCTCGAGACTCACGACTTAACTTCCTCACAGAGGAATCGTGTTCAGAATCAGAATTTGTTTCATTTACCCCGTGAATAAATCAAGGGTTAGAGTAGGTATTGAACCTCGTACGTACCAGTCTAAAGGCAAGTACATAATCCACTGGGCTACCTTGACCCATAAGTAAAGCACTAAGAGGTTTTATATACGAATGACCCAAACCACTTAGATAAGTTGCTGATATAATGACAGAGTCTATAAACAATCCAGCATCACTCCAAAGTACCAGTAAGACGTTTAAAGGATTTGAGTTATACACACTAACAACAACCATTTATTTGACAATATTACCGTCATTCATTTCTACCCAGTGGTTTCACCTCGCTGACTATCAAAGCATCAATATCTCAAACAATATAGTTTCTCACTCAATTTAAATCACTTATTAAAAAACCAACACTGAAACTAACCTGTCGAAGTCTGTTTCTCTTCCTCGTCAGAATCGGCGTCCCAGCTTTCCTTCACTCCGTCATCCTCTTCTTCTTCTTCGACTTTCTTTTCCACAACTTCCTCTTCTACCTTTGGTGGTTCAGGCACCTTCTCACTGACTACATCCTATTCAACATTAACTATAAATAAACTACCCTCACAACGCTCTTCTGAATATATTTTCTATTCTACTCCCATTCTTATTTATCTCTCAAAATGGACTGTTCAGAGAGCCACTTTACTATACTATCAAATTAAAAGATATTACTTTTTTTTTTTGAAAAACTTTACATTCAAAACCCTGATTTAGTCCTGTTCACAAAAAAATATTGATATAGCTTCTCGACCATTAATTCTTAAAATTCCAATTGGGTTTTTGAGGATTTGGTCCAAAGAATTAACCTTAAAAAAAAAAGTAATAACTTTGTAGATTTTTTGATTTCCTTTAAATTTGTTTATATTTTGCTTATTTCAATTGCTTGTAATTTTTTGCTCATTGTGTTCTTTCGTTTCCTGTATCCTCGCAGAGTTATTTTGCAGTATTACTCATCTGTTCAAATATTTTTTTTAGTCTTTAATAATCAATCAAAGTAATTATATTTAAGCAACACATTTGTTCTATTAAAAGCAATAACACTTGTCAATTTATTGTTTTCTTTTACTTTATTTGTTGTTTGTTTTTTATTCTTGTTGGTCAAATTCTGTGGATGTAATTGTATTTCCTAAATTGTTTTTAACATTTAACATGCCAAACAATTTGTGGCAGACTTTTTACAATCAGTAGTTATCTTTGGTTCAAATCCTCTCAAAACCCAGTTTGAATTTCTAAGCAAAAACAAAAAGCTTTGCTTAGCCGACCTGTTTGACCTCAGCCTCGGCCTGCTGCTGCTGTTGCTTCTTCTTCTTCTTGTACAGCATCTGTTGCTGCCGCTGATTACCCATACCTGCCGGCTGCTGCACATTCGCTCCATACATCGCTTTCATGGCTTCTATCATTGCCTCAGCTCTCGCTTTCTCCGCTTTCTGTTTCGGTGTCAATAGCTTTCCTTCTGCCTTTAGTCTTTCCTTTCTTTCTTTTTCCTTTGCTTTCTTTCTGTTTTTACGTTCTTGTTCAAGTCTCAGCTAAAATAAAAACACAAATTATTAAGCCAATACTCTAATAAGGATGTAAATAAAAAAACTTAAAGATTGTAAATGTTTCAAATATAAACTTAGTTTATGCTTATAGTGTTACTCTTTTGAAATTAATTTTACAATTTCAACCTCATAACCCCGTTTGTTATTCTACGGAAACATTGTTGTGCAACAATATTCAAAGGCACAAAAATCATAGAACAACATTCATTTAACTGAACTTAATACTTTACTAAAATATTATTTAAAAAATATTACTCTCATTTCGTAAATTCTCTTCATAGTTCGATCTGTTTCGGACGCAGTCCATCATCCAGAGCGAAATAGCACTCCGTGCTCTTGATAATGGACTTCGTCACAAATCGATCGAGGTCTGAAGACAATGTACATACTAGGTAAAACAGTGTATTTTTCTAATTTTACTAATTAGCTCTTTGGTACAATCTTTCTATATTATAGTGATATAGTAATTATGCTATAAAATATACTGTATTATGTAGTATTGTATTATACTACAGTATACTACTTATGGTGCTATATAAAAAGATAGTATTATGGTACTATCTTTTTCTATGGTACCATTTAGCTCTATGGTATCAACTTTTTTTACTACAAAAAAATACACATTAACGAAAAAAAACCATTTAATTTTTTTATAATCCCACAACCCATCTTCTTATTATTTATAGTTAATGGGTTAGTTCCACTGAGGTTAATAATATTAGAATTAGTGGTAATATTGTCCGACATACCTCATAAATTCTCGTGAGCTTTTCTGAGAATTTACGAGGTATGACGGACAGTATTACTACTGATTCTAATATTCTTATTATTTGTGCTTTCAAAGGTCGTATCATTTAATACATTATAAGGCAATTCCAAATATAAACCCTCCTTGATTACAAGAACTGAATATTTTTTGCGCCATTTAGGAGCATGAGAAGATTAGTTTACGACAATAAAGATAATTTCATTCGCTCAACCATAGAGGATATGGATCTGAAATAGTGTTTGATATCATCACATAAATAAATGTTATAAATATAAATTTATATTTCAAGTTCAATGGAGATTAAGAAATTCAAAAACAAACTCTACAGTCTGTAACTTTCGGTTTGAACAGTGTTCAGGAGATAAGAGAAGGAAACCAAGCGCACTGGTACAGAGATGGTTGGAGACCGGGTACCAGTGTACTGGGTCTCCAACCATCTCTGTACCATTGTGCTTGTTTTTCCTCTCTTGTCTCTCCTGAAGACAGCTCAAACCGAAAATTAGAGCCTCCAAGTATGTTTAAATTTCTCTATCTTCGTTAATTTACATTGAAATTTATTTTTCCATTTCCGATCATCTTTCATCGAAAAAGTATAAATTTATATTAACTGATACACTAGTTGCCACTAGACAATCAAAGTTCAGCAACATGGGCTTGGTTATCAATTGGATGGGTGACACTACTCTAGCGTCCTGTTAATGTGGTTTTTGTCATGAATGTAGAAATGTATTAAAAAATTAATGCTATAGCGAAAGTTCCAGCCCTAGAATACTTCCAAGATGGGTATTCTAAGTTAGGTTCAGATAGAATGGGGAGTTAGTGTATAACTCAATAGTCCTGGTTATAACTTAGTAGTTGTGCTCAAGTTCTCTTCTAGATGCACTAGAGATCTCAGAATTACTTTAATAGCTGTGCAACATCGAAACTAAATCCATTTTAGTTGTCTATATTGAATATTTATACTGAATATAAATATTTATACTTATATTTACACATACTGTATATTTATATTGCATACAAATAGTTCTCTACAATATGTTTTATCTGTTTGGAAAATTATTATTGTATTTAACGTGTCAATTTAATCTAATATAAAACTAATTATTAAACTTAGTCAATATACTAGTAATATAATATTATGTAAGTACTATGTATATACATAAAATGCATGTACATATGTAGACGTATGTACTGAACATCTGAAGTTGATCTTCATATTGGTGATGAAACGCATGGTTACTAACCTAAGCCCAACTCTTATCATACAAGCATCTGATTGGCTATATACCTGTTCTTCTCTCTGTCTCTCAGCCTCTTCTTCTCTTTTCAATCTCTCTTCTTCTTCCTTCTTTGCCTTTTCTTCTTCTTCTTTGATCTTCCTTAAAGCTTCCTGCATTGCTGCTATCGTTTTCTTACTAGGTACTCCTTTTGCTTTATCTTTTTCTTCTTTTGCTCCTTTCTTCTTCTTTTTCTTCTTCTTGTCATCATCTGAAATGACAAACCAATTTCTAGTAACAACTCTAGCGATACTGAATACAAATAGTGACAACTATCAAACATAGGGCTTTTTTTTTTTTTACAGTTCTTGGATATAATACAGCGATTTTCAACCTGTGGACCCTGCATCTATTACAGGGAAGGCAGACAAATGTTTGGTTAATAGTTATGGTTTTTATTAATTTAAATATATATCACAGTGTCAGAAAAAAAATGTGCTGAGGATATGAAAAGGCACTGTATTCATTCTTATAATAAAGAACAGCAGACTGACCACTTTTTGACAGGTATTTTACAAAAATTGAGAGATGACTTATGGTATTTCAAAATATTATTAGAAATTAGAGAATAGTAGAAAATATTATTAGAATAGTAGAAAAACATTAGATCTTTTACGTTTTGCAGCTTTAGATACTGAACTCAAATTTTATTGTATTCTAGGCATACTTCTTATTTAGTACGCGAGTAGATAGAACTCACTTTTTCGCAAACGCAAACGAAATTAAAATCAACTAACAATATCCTACTTGCTACAGTAAAATACCTGTATATTTTTAGCTGTATACCTGTATACTGTGTAGCTAGCCAAACACAGCTTAAAAGATCATTAACTTCTACATTAAATTTCAAATCCATTCAAATCTTGACTTTTAAGTTAGACATACACAAATCAACTGCCAAAGTTTCAGCTCGCTATAACTTACAATGGCTGAGTTTACTTGTGACAACATTTTTGGACAAACAAACAGACAGAAATTTTTCTAAGGGAGGATTTGGTTTCTCTAATGCGTAAAACGTAAAGATAACTTGAAATGAGTCAGTTCTAAGCAATGTACAGATAAAACCTTTCTTTTATTTATATAGACATTTAACTAAGTCATTGGAACTATTTCAAATTAGTTAACATATATTCTTTTTTTAATGTCAGTCTGAAGCCTTTAATTTCTGAACAGAGATACATCATCAAAGTATGGAAACACCAAGCTCAGGTCTGGGGTCTTGTTGCTGTTACCAGAGATCGTGAGGTATGGACGATTCAGAGTTAACGATTCCTACTCTAAATAATACAGAGTCAAGCAAAACTTGTTTACTGTAAACCCAATATATGGTTTATTACATTACAGATGTAATGTGCACGTTTTAGTAATGTGCTTCAGGGATTTTCCCCTATAAGGAGAAGGAAGTCTGGAGACCATCCTCCGGAAGCGCTAACTAGTGGGAACCTCCCTCAAGTGCACCTGAGGACCTGAAGAAGACCATCCCGAGTTTGAGGAAACAAAGGAAGTTACTTTCTCCCGAAACATAGGGAGCCTGAATGGACATTATCAATGATGGTTTGTGCAGATTCTGCAAAGAGGAAGAAACACCGTTGCACCTGCTGATAACTTGTAAGGCAACTTTGCTGCAGAGAGGCAGGTGCTTCGGGACACTCAACAAACCATAGAAAAACTTTTACCACTGGAACCAGCAAAAGTGCTGAGCTTCTTGGAGACGTTGAAACTAACTGCTGGGGTACTTTAGTACAGAAGGGGGAAAGTACAATAGTTTTTTTTTAAGACACAGTGCTATAGTCACCTCAAATAATAAAAATAAAAAATAGTCCCTCAAAAATAACTAGTGAAATATATGACGAAAAAAAAGTACGTCAGCATTACTAATTTTTCAGTCCTGTTTAGTCAGTTATGATGTAATATTTACTCACCTCAGAAATTATGGACATGTACGAGGTGTGATCAAAAAGTAAAGTGACTTTTTGAATTTCACGCGCTGTGTGCACTCTACATTTTTGTTTTGTTAGTTTGGTACAATCGTCACAATATATGTTCGCAGTTTGGACTATACGGCATGTGTTGTTTTTATGTGAGATGCTAGACGTGTGTTTGCATGGACAGCGATTTATTGTTGAATATAATAGAGCAGAGAGTTTGTATTAATTTTTCTGTAAAAAATGGTATTAAGGACCCAAAAACTCTTGAAATGTTGATAGTGGGGCACGATAAATCAACTTGTGCAGTCTAACCTTCATGACTTTTACATTAAAATGACACAAGTCATATAGTCAAAACTGTGAGCATATGATTGTGACAAGGGTACTAACACAACAACCTACATTTTTTGAAATTATTGCGTGGGCGAAATTCAAAAAGTGTTCTTACTTTTTGATCAAGCCTCGTATGTAGAACCCTTGTCCATTTTTTTCAAGAAACATCTTCAGTTTAACTACTCTTTCCAGATGAGTTATTCTTACTGATATTACAACTCAGTCAGTATTCTTTATCAGGATTCAAATCTAACGATATGCTAAGTAAAGCACTTGACTGCTTAACATTTTATTTCATTTTTACCTTCATCCTCTTCCGGGACTTCTTCAACAGGCTTTTGAGCAGTTTCTTCTTCTACTTTTTCCTCAAGAGCTGGAGGTGGTGTTTCTTCCTGGAATATTACAAGCAGACTTTGAAATATGCAGCAGTTTAACATACATTGGAATATGGTCATGTTCACAGGGAAATCCTTTATCATAGTAAAGTAAACATTAATAATAACAATTGCATATTAAATACTCAAATCTACTGCCAATATTTATTTGTTGGACGTGAAACTATACAACCTTCAACATTATTCACTTGAACTAATTTTCACCTTTCCCCGAATAAATCAGAAAAGATAATTTGTATATATCAAAGTTCAAAAATGAAAAATAAGAAATATGAAAACACATACTTGCAGTCTTTCTCAAGTATTAACCACAGTTGGTACAACGATGTTTTATTATAACACCAGGTCATATTAGATAACCAAAGTAGAGCAACATTGGGTGTGGTTAATACTCGGATGGGTGACATCGCCTGCCGCTGGTATCCCAGTAATGTGTTAATAGTTAAAGGGTTACGAATCATAAAAGAACGATATTTACATCTCTTGAAGACGACAGAATATGTAAAGACGTTAAAGTAATTTTAAATTAAGTGAAGGCTTTAATTTAAATTAATAAACAACTAATAACGTGGGAAGATTCAACTTTAAAACTATTATTTAGTGTATCGAAGGAAACTGAGCAGTCCTACATTGCAAATACAGTGATATGACTAAAAAAAATATATTAGGTGTTTCACCTTCCTTTCGGAGTACCAAACAATGTAAGGACAATGAAACATGGAGTTCGACTAACCAGAAGGATCATTAAACCTCTGGTCAAATAGCTAACAATTCAGCACTCTCAAGATCTAGGCACATTATGCATCAAGGATAAATACTTGTTTTGTATGTAAAATTTACTCTTTTCCAAACCAAATTTCCAAGTGCGCCTAAAATATATCTTTTATTCAGAAGAAACACGAAATACAAATTAAGTAGTATGAAATCAATTATTTTATTAGAAAAATATGTAAATAATAATTTATTTTGATATATTACCAATTCATGAATATATTTTACATAAAAAATCTGCGATTATATAATTAATATTTTCTACTATCATATACATTCAAAGTATATAATAAAAATTAATTATTTACGTGCACATTCTTTTCATGTTAATTTATTTAATGTGTATTGATAAATTGCATTTATTTAATATTGATTAATTGCAAATAAATATTATCACACTGTGTTGTTAATTGTTTTAAAACTGTAAGTGTTTTTTTTTACTATTTAGCTATAGTTTAACCTGAAACGTTCTATGTCCTTCCTGAATTGTTTTCTTAATAATTATATATATATATGTAAAGTTTAAACCACAAGGAAAAAGGAAAACAATAGAAATAAATTCTTTGAGGCCTATTACTTTGAAAGCAATGTAAAAAAATAAGAAGGTAACATAAAAGTCAATTTTTATGTTATCTTCTTTTTTCTTACTTTGTTTGCTCTCTGATTACATAAAATGAAAGGCCTCAGAACATTTATTTCTATTTTTTTCCTTTTTTCTTGAAGTTTAAACTTCATTGATTGCATAAAATATATTTTTATTCTGATTTTTCTGTATATTAATATATGTTCAAACCACAATTGTGACTTTCTGTTCATATAATATATATAAATTGTATTTGCATTCTTACTGTTGTCTTCATTATTATTTCGTATTATATATTTTTTATCTTGTTTTATAAATAAATATTGGAGGGATTTTTATTTTTCCTCTCCTCTGCTGGGGGGCAGCATTGCGGTCCCACGAGTACTCCGGGGACCAGTAGCAGTTTACTTCTCAACGCGAGTACTTTGCACTTCTTCTCGATGACGACGGATGTCGAAATATCGAAGTGAGTTCTGTAGTGACTTTCTGTGTTCTTTCCTTTATTTTTTTAGTGTGGTTTATTTTGCGTGGTCTCAATGGTTTGAAAAAATATATATGCAATCGATGTAAATATCAACCTGCAAAATAACCGACTACAGACTTCTATTTACAGAAAACCTACCAACACAGCATCTTACCTAAATGCGAAGATTGAATGCCCTCAACGGTATAAAGACGCCACTATCAGATCCCTCATCCTGAAGACCGCCTCATCCTGGGACCTTTTTAACAGTAATATTTCTTCAACCAAGCAAGCGCTAATCAACAATGGTTACTCAAACAAATATTTCGACAGCATTCTAAGACGCTACCTGGAGAATAGATTCACCTCAGACAATAAGAACCTAAAGACAGGCATAAACCACAAAATATTCTACAAGAATCAGTATACAGAGGAATATAAAACTGATGAACGTGTCTTGAAAAGTATTATAAAAAGCCATGTTAAATGTATTAAGCCTGAGGATAGTTTGACTCTGATAACCTACTACCAAAGCCCTTCAATAAGCAGTTTAATAATGAAAAATAGTCCTAGCGTAAAAGAATCAAAAGAAACAAATCTTATATATGAGTACTCATGTAATATCGGGAGCTGCGAGGCCCGTAAAAGCTCATATATAGGAATGACCACGACTTCATTAACAAGAAGAATTACGATGCACCTTTCTGCCGGCGCGCCAAAATCCCATACAACAGCACTCCATAAGTTAAAACTCACATAGAATTGATGGTGAATTCCACGAAAATTATCGCTAAAGAAAGAAACCATGTTAAATTACAAATATTAGAAGCATTAATAATTCAAAAAAATCAGCCAGCCATAAATATCCAACTTAATAATTCTTGTCGAATTTTAAAACTATTTTCCTACAGTTCAAATCAGATTAGCCAGGTAGTAGGTGAGTCCAACCACCCAGCCTTAATCCCCCATAATGACCCGTGATTCAGGGCGATGTCCTATGAACATTCCAATAGTAATGCACCTCTATATATATAAACTAACAATCCTACTATTATTCTCATTATTGTCCTGATGATGAATGTGGTACATTCGAAACATGTCGACTAGCAATATTGGTGATAAGCTTTATAGTTTTAATGAAGAGACGAGGAAGGAATTCCTGAAACTGGGGACATTGTGTAAGAAACAGATACAAGCCAAATATGAGGCGTTATTTAACAATATATAGCGATAACCATTAGACCACGCAAAATAAACCACACTTTCAAACTGAATCAGACCAACCTTCTCTTTTGTTTTCTCCAACATTTTTTCAGCCATTCTCTTCTGTTTTTCCTTTTCCTTCTTTTCCTTTCTTTTCTGGGCAGCTGTTTTAACAGTTTTTACATCTTCTTCATCACCATCTTCTTGTTCCAGCTTTACTTCCTCTTGTTGTTGTTGTTGTTGTTGTTGTTGCTGTTGCTCTTCTTTCTTTTTAGCTTTCTTCAGTTTTTTCTTGGACTCTTTCTCTTCTTGTTTTTCCTTTTCCATCTGTTGTTCTACAACCTCTGGTTCTTCTTTTGGAAGTGGTTTTTGACCGCTATATTCCATTTCAAGTTCAGCTAAAATTTGATCTAAATCTTCATCATCATCTTTTTTCTTCTTCTTTGATTTCTTACCACCTAAAACAGACAAAAATGAAAACACAAAATGTCATAATTTCCAAAATATATTCATATATGGTACTATTTTACAGAATAGGCTCAAAATAATTTCCGTGACGATTCCAATGATTTTATATGCTCATGAAATCCAAATTAATCAACAAATGTCAGTTTTCCAGGTTGGAATCAATATTTAATGCAGACGTTTTGGTTTTATGCGAATTTTTTTTTAATAGGTAGAAGAAAGAAATTTTGAAAAAGAATTACTATTCAATGTTCAACATGACTGTATTCAGAAATCAGAATTTTAAACGCAAGTGTCCATATTCCAAAATCACTCCATACACTATGAAAACTAATCTAATGAATATAGGAAGTTTAGCTTAAGATTTATACATATATAGAACATTTAAATGATTAAATATATATTTAAAATAAACAATAAAAGTTTAGAAGCAACGAACGAAGTAAATTAACAGAAAGAAACAAATAGAAATCAGCAAAAACTCACTTCAATCATCATAAGGAAAAACCAACAGCTTCGAAGGTAAGCCAATATTAATTATGAAGTATTGGCTTACGTTAAAAGAGATTCACTTCTTTCCCTGATGGGAGGATCACAAAAGATTGTGATCACAAGATCACAACATCACAAGATTGTGATCTTTTGTGATCTTCCTTCCCATCACAAAACCAACAGCTTCGAAGGTAAGCCAATATTAATTATGAAGTATTGCTTAACATTAAAAGAGATTCACTTCTTTCCCTGAAGCATCTTTTGTGTGGATGCTTAATTACTTTAAAATTTCCCATTATGAGTTGCCCAACGGATTGCCCAAGTAATGACCTCTTTTTGTTGTTATATTTTCTTTCTATTAATTTATAAATACAAATGATACTAACCAAACAGTAATATATACATGCATGAATACGAAAACAACAAAATAATTGAATACAAGAGAACTAGGAAAATACATGAGAACATTTTCCAATTTCATTTATTATGAGTTCTTTAATTTTGGAGTAATGTTTTTTATGATGTTTCTTTATAAAATGCAAATGAAATGTTTATCTATTTCATACTTGATTAACGTTCAGTTCTAATAGCATTAGTAATTTCTTAAATCGATTAAGTAACCTTTTTCTTTCTTTGTTTCCTTGGCTTTAACAGGTTCTTCTCCTTCATCATCTTTCGTGAGTTCTTCATGAAATTCTTCCTCTGGTTCATCTTCACCATCTGATATGGCCAGCATTGAGAAACCTCCTTTTTTCCCAGCTGCCTCTTTTTTATTTTCCACAAAATCTTCTTCTTCATCCCAACTATCTGAATCCTTCCGTGATTTCTTTTGCTTGGATACTTTTTTGTCTTTAACTATTTCATTGTTGTCTAGTCCAGTACTACCCTAAAAATTAATATTGGTGTAAATCGATAGCAGATCTTTTAAACATTTACCATTAAAGAAAGCCACAGTCTCGGCATTCACGATCTTCAGACTGAGAAATTCGATACCACGAACTAAGAGGGTTCAAATGAAAACGGCCAACTGACATGTTAGAAAAAATCCATGAAATAGATGAAAAAAGTTTTTTTTTTAAATATATTACAAGAACTAATATATAAAGGGCTTCCAGGATGTTCAGGCAAACATTTTTAAAAACTATATAATTTCAAATTCGTTTTAAAATATATATATACTATATATGATCAAACCACAATAAGAAAAGGGAAAACAAGACTAAGATCTTTTCCCATTTCTTATTGTGGTTTGATCATTGATTGTTATTTCACGTGTTTATTTGAAATCTTTATATATATATATAATTAAAGTTATCATTAGAAAACAAAAAAAAAGACCAACACTTACTATTATCGATCATTTCGGCTATCACGCCGTCCTCAGGAAAGGTAGGAAAAGGAACACAGGAGCGGTGAGTGTATATATATATATATATATATTATTATTATTAAAAATTATGCCAATTTTAACTTTTGTTCTTTTCCGGGTTAATTTTTCAAGTTTCTGACTATGGATTTCCGCCTTTCTGGTAAAATTGGCATAATTTTTAATAAAACATGTTTGATTGAAGGTCTGCTCCCAAAATACACAAATATATATATATATATATATTATATATATATATATATTGTGTGTGTGTTGACTGTCGTCCCTCCGTCAATTCACTTCTTCTCCTGAGGACGACCGCCATTACGGTCGAAATATTGAAAAGTGAGTCTTTGTTGAGTTTCTGTTTATGTGTCACTGCTCATTTTAATTGTTATTTGTCCTGCCGGACCGTTTTTCGTTTATCATGGTATATATATATATATATATATATATATATATATATATAAATTATTAATATTATTGTGACTTTGTCTAACAGTCACTTGGTCAGTTCCTTGTTTAGTTGCACCCTGTTAGTAAGAAGTTAGATCATAGTATCGAATCCCTTTGTCTCAAGATCGTGAATGCTGAGACTACATATTATTAAATAATTTATGTTCAAAATTAACAATACATCAAACATAAATATCTAAAGCATGAATTTACTAATGTGGTCTAAGGCAGGGCATCTAAGTGAGTACAATTTCTTTTTGAAATAACTTTAAAGAAACATCTCCGATTTTATAAATCAAACATCGTTTATAACGCTTCTCTACGAAAACCCTCTAACTCGATAAAATGTCTAAAGACGAATGCACAAAATCCCAAACTACCATTTTTATAAAATAAATTCGCTCTAGAAAAAGGAAACAAAACACCAACTATTACAAACGGGAAATGAATCACACACATAGCGAGAGAAGCATCTTTAGAGGTCAAGATATGATGATAAATTATTTTAAAAATGGTCAGAATTTTTTTACATATGAGAGTTCTCGAGCCTGAGTCAGTTTGCTTTAAATTTCACACCCCATAATTTATAATGTTAAAGATATTCAAACATTATATTTATTTATGTTTGGAGAAATAATACCACAAATAATAATGTTAGAATTAAAATAAAACATACCATAAAGTAACTGATTGAACAGCTTATGAATTATATTAACATTGTCATCAACAGAGATAATTTTATTTGAGTTAAAACTTGTGACACATCATACAAAATCTTGGTAGTACAGTCAGAATTTATTCACTGATTTCGAAACACGTAATTATATAAATTAGCAAATAATTTTTAGAAAAAAACCAATGTAAACTTAATGTTTTTTGATAAACAGGTTTCAGTTTTTGAGTTGTTTAAATATTATTTTGTACAACTATAATCCTTGATAATGGTCAGTGAGGACCGAAACATGTCAGGCTATGTAAATAAAAATTTTGGGCAACTAATCTATCTTGAACCACACACATGGAGAAAGTGTATTAGAGAAATCGAGGGACTTAATAGAAAAGTTATGAAATTAAAAGTAGGCATACGATTTAACAAGACATACATAAACGAAGGTCTGCTCCCGAAATATACGAATATATATAGTTCAATGCACATAAAGAAACATGTTACTTTATGTACATTGAACTGTATTCGTCCATTTCGGATAGTAATATATATATATAATGTAATTTTTTTTTTTTTAGGGTTGAGGTCTAATGATTTGAAACTAGTCCTTTTGCCGACGTTTCGACATATATTTATGTCATCTTCAGGGCTACAACATGTTTTTTTTTACAATTAGCACTACTATTACACTACTATTTTGGTTATTTATTACATTTTAATATGTACAGTAATAGAGAGGAATTTATTGATAAATCAGTTATTTCAGTTATCAATAAATTCATCTCTGTTACTGTGTATATTAAAATGTAATAAATAACCAAAATAGTACTAATAGTAAAAAAAATCATGTTGTAGTCCTGAATATGACATAAATATATGTCGAAACGTCGGCAAAAGGACTAGTTTCAAAGCATTAGACCTCAACCCTCAAAAAAAATTACATCATATTAATATTGGCTCAAGAAAACAAATAATGATATATATATATATATATATATATATATATATATATATATATGATCAAACCACAATCAGAAATGGGAAAACAAGACTAAGATCTTTCAACCGTAACAAGCGGTCTTCGTCAGAGTCAAAAACCCAACTGACGGTCTTGTTACGGTTGAAAGATCTTAGTCTTGTTTTCCCATTTCTGATTGTGGTTTGATCATTGATTGTTGTTTCACGTGTTTATGTGAAATCTTTATATATATATATATATATATATATGATCAAACCACAATAAGAAAATGGGAAAACAAGACTAAGATCTTTCAACGGTAACAAGCGGTCTTCGTCAGAGTCAAAAACCCAACTGAAACGAAGGGTTTTCAGTTGGGTTTTTGACTCTGACGAAGACCGCTTGTTACGGTTGAAAGATCTTAGTCTTGTTTTCCCATTTTCTTATTGTGGTTTGATCATTGATTATTATTTCACGTGTTTATGTGAAATCTTTATATATATATATATAGGTGTGTTCTCTAATCGGGGTTCGGTCAATTTTCCAGGATAAAAAATCAAACTCTCGTTGCCAACGTTTCGGTTTTATTTAAAACCTTTTTCATAGGCCTACAAACAAAGGATAATAAGAAATCACATATCAACATCAAACATATACACAATATGAAAATGGATTGTTACAACTCATGAATATTACAAGCAGAAATATTTCAGAGATACATAAAACAATATTACTTACAGAAGTAAGAATTTTTTAACTAAGAAAATGAAATTTACATTATTTAAAGGAACAACAATGTTAGCCGGACAAAACCTTCGACTAGACTAATAAGATAACATTACAAATAACCTCAACACTGTTCACTCAAGGGAACTAAATAAATCAAATTTCACTAAACCTCAGCACAACACTCCAGAATAAATATTACTTAAATTAGTAATATCACTTCTATGATTAATCGAACTTAGATCCTTTTTAATATATAACATCTCAAGTGTCTTCCTTCTTTGCTCATCTTTTTCTTTTTCTATTATAGTTGTATCTTCAAAATCGAACGTGTGACATTCGTTTATTGCATGCCCAGCTAAGGCTGTTGCGTTACTTTTATTTGTTCTTATGGAATAATTATGTTGGTACAACCTTTCTTTGAGAAAACGACTAGTTTCACCATAGTAACACTTGTCACAGTCTTTACATTTGATGGCATAAATGAGGTTACTTTGTAACTCCTTCGGTATTTTTTCTTTCAAATTTGAAAATAAAGATTTATTTTTTCTTTTATTATAAAATGCCAGTGTAACTTCAGGTACGTTTCGTTTGAACACTTTTCTAATTGATTGTGATAAGCCCTCAACATAAGGAAATTTGAAATACTTCCTATTTATAACTTCCAGTTCAGCATGATCTTCATTTGAATGTGCTGGTTGCTGTCTTAAATATCTTAACCAATATCGTTCAACTAAGTTCTTCGGATAACAATTTTTCTGTAACAATAATTTCACCCTTTTCTTATTTTCATTTAGAAAACATGGACTACTTATTTCAATAACTTTTTTAACCAAATTTTGGACGCAATTTAATTTTTGGTTTATAGCATGAGAAGAATGGTAGTTCAGGATTCTTGCAGCACTGGTAGGTTTTTTAAACCAATCCGTTAAGATATTGCCATTTTCACCTCTTATAACTTTCACATCTAAGAATGGCAGATTTCCATCTTTCTCTACTTCACAAGTGAATTGTAGACGATTATGAAAAGAATTAAATATATTTAATACATTCTCTTCTTCTCCCTTTTCAATAATTACAAACAAATCGTCCACATATAATTTAATAAATTTCACCTTCGTACCTAATTTATTGATACTGTTTTCCAATAGTTCAATCATAACTATATTTGCGAGAACTGGTGAAATTGGTGATCCCATTGGTAATCCATATTTTTGTTTATAAATAGTACCATCAAAGGTGAAATACCTTGCTTCACATATAAGGTCCAGTATAGAAAGGAAAACCTTTTTCGACATTCCAACCTGTGAACTAATCTTATTCCACTGTTTATTTACTAAATCAAATGCTAGATCTAAAGGTATATTAGTAAACAACGACTGAACATCGAGTGAAATCATAATTACGTCATCACTTAGTATTTGATTTGAAAGGGCTTGTTTGAATTCTAATGAATTTTTTACATTCAATTCATTCTTGTTAGTAATGTAACTAAGATATTTCTCTATATATTTAGACAGTTCATAAGTTGGAATGTTTAGAATTTGCTCGAAGTAAATTACCAGAAATGATTTTAGAAAACTATATTATTTCAATGATTAGTCTTAAAGAGTTTATATTTAATAAAAGTAAATATAATTTACAAAAGAAGATGCATAACCTTCATCTAAAACAAGGTAAAGGTTTCTTTGACTATTCTGGAGATTTGGCTGTAACTAATTTAACCAATGTTGAAATTCCTAGGGATAGTCTTCATTTACTCTCATTGGGAGAAAAATTTGCAATTGAAGTTGGTAAAAAAGAAGATATTCCTACATTTGATATTATAGGAGATTTAGAAAAGATTTTTTCATCCCTAAATATGGAAAACAGTGATACAATTAGAAGCCAATGTGTAAATATAATTACAAACCACGGAAACCGATTAAATAATTTTTCAAATCGATTAAAAAGGCAAAATGCATGTATAGAAAGTTGCTATAAGAAAACTTATAAGTTTTTAAGAGAACATAGAGAAATTGTGGTTTGTAAAAGTGACAAATCTGGTAATACTGTGATAATAAAAAAAGAAGAGTATAAAGAAAAAATGAAAACTCTCTTAGAAGATAGTGAAACATATTCAATCACAAGAAGAGATCCTTCATCAACATTACGAAATAAAGTAAACAAGATAGTTGATGAACTGAAGAAGACACTATGTATAGATCTACGTCAAGCTTCGAAATTAAAATCTTACAATGGAATAGCACCAAGAATATATGGTTTAGTGAAGCTACACAAGCCAGGTTTTCCTCTCCGTCCTATCGTGTCGTTCATTGGAAGTCCAACTTATGAACTGTCTAAATATATAGAGAAATATCTTAGTTACATTACTAACAAGAATGAATTGAATGTAAAAAATTCATTAGAATTCAAACAAGCCCTTTCAAATCAAATACTAAGTGATGACGTAATTATGATTTCACTCGATGTTCAGTCGTTGTTTACTAATATACCTTTAGATCTAGCATTTGATTTAGTAAATAAACAGTGGAATAAGATTAGTTCACAGGTTGGAATGTCGAAAAAGGTTTTCCTTTCTATACTGGACCTTATATGTGAAGCAAGGTATTTCACCTTTGATGGTACTATTTATAAACAAAAATATGGATTACCAATGGGATCACCAATTTCACCAGTTCTCGCAAATATAGTTATGATTGAACTATTGGAAAACAGTATCAATAAATTAGGTACGAAGGTGAAATTTATTAAATTATATGTGGACGATTTGTTTGTAATTATTGAAAAGGGAGAAGAAGAGAATGTATTAAATATATTTAATTCTTTTCATAATCGTCTACAATTCACTTGTGAAGTAGAGAAAGATGGAAATCTGCCATTCTTAGATGTGAAAGTTATAAGAGGTGAAAATGGCAATATCTTAACGGATTGGTTTAAAAAACCTACCAGTGCTGCAAGAATCCTGAACTACCATTCTTCTCATGCTATAAACCAAAAATTAAATTGCGTCCAAAATTTGGTTAAAAAAGTTATTGAAATAAGTAGTCCATGTTTTCTAAATGAAAATAAGAAAAGGGTGAAATTATTGTTACAGAAAAATTGTTATCCGAAGAACTTAGTTGAACGATATTGGTTAAGATATTTAAGACAGCAACCAGCACATTCAAATGAAGATCATGCTGAACTGGAAGTTATAAATAGGAAGTATTTCAAATTTCCTTATGTTGAGGGCTTATCACAATCAATTAGAAAAGTGTTCAAACGAAACGTACCTGAAGTTACACTGGCATTTTATAATAAAAGAAAAAATAAATCTTTATTTTCAAATTTGAAAGAAAAAATACCGAAGGAGTTACAAAGTAACCTCATTTATGCCATCAAATGTAAAGACTGTGACAAGTGTTACTATGGTGAAACTAGTCGTTTTCTCAAAGAAAGGTTGTACCAACATAATTATTCCATAAGAACAAATAAAAGTAACGCAACAGCCTTAGCTGGGCATGCAATAAACGAATGTCACACGTTCGATTTTGAAGATACAACTATAATAGAAAAAGAAAAAGATGAGCAAAGAAGGAAGACACTTGAGATGTTATATATTAAAAAGGATCTAAGTTCGATTAATCATAGAAGTGATATTACTAATTTAAGTAATATTTATTCTGGAGTGTTGTGCTGAGGTTTAGTGAAATTTGATTTATTTAGTTCCCTTGAGTGAACAGTGTTGAGGTTATTTGTAATGTTATCTTATTAGTCTAGTCGAAGGTTTTGTCCGGCTAACATTGTTGTTCCTTTAAATAATGTAAATTTCATTTTCTTAGTTAAAAAATTCTTACTTCTGTAAGTAATATTGTTTTATGTATCTCTGAAATATTTCTGCTTGTAATATTCATGAGTTGTAACAATCCATTTTCATATTGTGTATATGTTTGATGTTGATATGTGATTTCTTATTATCCTTTGTTTGTAGGCCTATGAAAAAGGTTTTAAATAAAACCGAAACGTTGGCAACGAGAGTTTGATTTTTTATCCTGGAAAATTGACCGAACCCCGATTAGAGAACACACCTATTCTATCAAACGGTCGATATATTATTGAATCTGTTATATTATATATATATATATATATATATATATATATATATAGACAAAATGAATGCAAAAAAAACCAAATATAACTAAATATGGCACATTTTCAGGAGGGGCTAAAGCTAATAAGCTGTTTTAGGAATATTAATATAAATAAAGTAGATTATATATTCTACTGCACTATTATATCTGGCAACCTCTACAGTTCTAACTATAAAAAATATATTTTGTCTATACAACGGAGGTTAGTACAAGTTACAGTAAGATATGTGCAATCCGTCTTACATCGTGTTGTAGTGTTAAAATCGATCAACACCACATTTCGGACATTGTCCATCTCCAACATGATTTTGACTCCAACACCAGTATACTAAGTAGGCCGGATTACTAATCTCTTAATATAACTTCTACATTACTTAAATGACGAAACCAACCTTTTTCTTTTCTTTTTTAATTTTGTTTGAGCTTATCGTTAGCTCTTTGACTGAATCCGAAATATCGTCAACATCGTCATTCTTGGTTTTCTTTTTACTCTTTTTCTTCTTCGATATAGAATCGTCTTCACTATCTGATGCTGCTGCGTTCTCTACAATTTTACCCCTAAAAAAAAAATAAGAAATACATTTATATTGTCAAAATGAATACACACAATAAAAAAGCACATTTCAGTCCAAGAGAGTATCCGTAATATTTCAACAGGGAATTTCCTAGATAAGGGAAAAAAGTGTTTTCATAAACAGGATAATACACTATAAAACAGCATTTCTTAATATTTTTACAAGAAATAGTAGTAAAGAAAACCAGGATAGCTTACTTAAAACAAATTAATAACCTTGGCATAATGTAGTCATAAAATGACCGTAATTTGCAAACTCTACGGATTACTCTAGTAACTACCATTGTTCTGATGAGAAGTACATTCAAGTGAGAGTATGAAATCAGGAGTACGTCTCGGAGCCTAGGTCGGGAGGGTAGTCTTGTTCGGTTATCAAAGACGTGAGTTCGATTCCTTTGACCTTTCATGTCTGTGTTCTCCAGATTTTATATTTCTGGCATAGACAACAGATGGATTACACGATCATCAGACTTATTACAGGCTATTCCCACTATACATGGCTTGAATTTGGTTCCCCATTAGATCATTGAAGTTAGGCAACATGGATAGGTAGAACCACAAGTCGTTGGAGCTCATGGTACTGAGGCTCGTATATGACCAATGGATTTCAAATCCTAAATTGAGTCCCATTTCTACTCCTACATGTCACAAAGGATTAAAACGCTATTAAGTGTGAGCGTTGGTACAAAATAGAACCACTCTTTGATAAAAGAAAAAAGTCTGTAGTGGCCTACACTCAACTTTACTATAAGTAAACATATTACACTTCTTCGGTATATAATATATAATGTCCCATTTAGGCGTAATATAAATGTCCAAATGGGAGATGTTCATATTTGAATCGATATTCCGTTCATTTCAATTGATTGAAAGACGGAACGTTGAAATATCAAAGATCCCTCTTTCATTCTTGGAGGTGGAACAAATAGCCATTCATCCACTTATCAACATATTCGCTTATTTTTGTATCTCACACCACTGATGCATATAATATCACTAGTATAACTACAGCAGTAATAACATTTTTGAAAAGCAAAAGTGTAGATTTCGTGCTACGAAATAATCTCTTACAGGTGAACAAGGCTTTCTTTCAATAACCAGTGGATCTCTTGAATATTTAAGACAAATTTTCCCATTTAAAACTTGAAAATATTCCTATTTTGTCTGAAAAAAAACATATAATTCCGTCAAATTCTCGAGATCGAATTTTTTCACATTTCACTTAACTTTACATATAGTAAAGTAAAAAAAAAATTAAAAACCTAAATCAGAGGATTAGGAAATCGGTGAACCGTGCATTCGTTAATTAATCAAAAACGATGCAAAATTACTAGCCTCTAAAATTAGGAAAAATTGATATCAAAATGGAATACTATTAATGAAAACAACTAAGTAGCACTAAATGTATGACAAGTTTCAAGAGTTTTCTATTCTTATCCAATATTGAATCATAGGAAATATAGATTAAAATTAAATAAACAACAGACTTAAAATATCGAGATATCTATACATATTGTTAATTACCTTTTATTTTAGAAACAGAATCAAAAACTGACAAAAATAATTATTTGAAATGAAATACGTAGAGATTTTACAAGTGATAATAATTTATTATATGTAAACATTTAACTTATTTTATATTACTAACAAAAAACTTAAGTTTTAGTGATTATTGAATATTATATTATGAATTGAATTCAATATTAGGAATATTGAATATTAAGTAATTTAATATTATTGATCGATTAATTTTTTAAGGTGCAAAAATAATAATCAGATTTAAGTAATAATTATAAATACATGCATATTGTTAATACCACTGAGGTTAATATGATTTTTATTAGAAATAGGTAAAACCGTCATACCTCGTAAGATGATCCTGGAGTTGGAGCGCTTTCGGACGTTGTCCATCTTCGATCGCAACAACCATTGTTTGTTGCGATCGAAGATGGACAACGTCCGAAAGCGCTCCAACTCCAGGATCACCTTACGAGGGTATGACGGTTTTACCTATTTCTAATAAAAAAATAATTATAAAGTATAAGCAAGCAATACATCTTAAAACTATTCAAAATGTGTAGAAAATAATTTAAGAACAAAATTTAATATTTAAAATATAAATATTATTTCAAAATAATGAAAAATTAACTAAGACTTGAGATAAAGTCTAGGAGTTAATCTGGCCCCAAGAAGTCTAACAGGTGTCTCTTCAGAAGTTTTCTTGGTGCCAGAACAACTCCTGAATTCAATCCCAAACGTTAGTTCAATATTTATCTTTTTTTTTTTAATTATTAATTATTATAATACTTAGCATTTTAAATTTAGTTTTCTTTTTTATTTCTTATATTTTTTTTCTTCTCTCTTACTCGTTTTATTTGGTTTTAATTTATTATTTGATTATTTATATTTATTTTTCTTTAGTTTCTTTTAGTGTATTTTTGGAGCACTTTACTGCGACTACTACAAAGGGATTCTTCAGGGCAGTTTCGCTCTTCAAGTGAGTCACATCTCTTCTGATGATGATGACGATTCGTTGAAATATCAAACTAAGTTTTCTAAGTGTTATCTTTTTGAGTTTTGACTTATTTAGACCTCAGGGACTGTTTCCGTTTTAAATATAATAAAGATTAATTAATAGGAAATGATGAAGGTGAAACACTAATAGTAAGAGTAAAGCTAAAATACAAAATCTGAACAGAAAATAGGATACATGAAAAAAAAATTATCTTTTAAGGTTCAATTATCTCACTAAACCCCTGGGCATACTCGGACAACTTTCAATGAATACTCCTGACATATTCATATACAATATGAATATATCTGTATATACTATTCATATAATTTACTATGTACAATTCATATACTATACTACAGATTCTCCCCTGATGACACTGCCGTGACTCCTAGACTCCCGAGGAGGAGCAATACATCTTGTTGCACGAGGCATTTAGTCCACCCAGCTTAAACCCTAAATGTTACATTTCTTCTTTAAGTGTCCTATCTTTTGCTCAAATTTTTTACTTTAGTTGTATTCTTACTATTAGTGTTTCACCTTCTCATTTCCTATTTATTTATTTTTATATTAATTATTTATTTACTTTATTTATTTCAATTACTTTTTGATTTATTGATATTTACTTTTACCTACCTTGAGTACCTTTTCTAAATCTCATATTAAAATATTTTCTACTTTACAACCAGGACTGTCAGTTACATCTACAGCGAGCTTAATCTCTCTCTCTCTCTCTCTCTCTCTCTCTCTCTCTCCTCTCCTCAAGACCGATTTTCCAAAAATTACAGTTAGTAAATATGTTTATTAAAAAACAAAAATATTAAAGCGGGTTTTAAAGTGTGTTTATTTAAAAGTCTAACTCTGACTTTTCTTCGTATTTAAACTTTATATAGATAGATAGATAAAAGTATCCACCGTGAAGTAGAAAAAAACAAATAACATTTTAACATCACTCGGTCAGTTCTTCAGGTTCAAATTAAACTCTCATTGCCAAAGTTTCGGTTTTTATTTGGCAATGAGAGTTTAATTTAAACCTGAAAAACTGGTTCTGAAATGAGTGTTTGGTAGCGTCTTTCCTTAACACACACACACACACACACATTATTGAAAATGACACCAAACTTAGCTGATACCTGTTTATTCATAAGCTTCTCAATTTTTCTAAATAACACTATTGTTATTTCGTCTACACAATAAAGTATATCTCCAATAGTCGATATGTTTTTAATGATCACCATTCATCTTCAGGACGTGAATAACTTCTTCGGTGAATTTATTCACGCTATACAGAAGTAATTCACGTTCTGAAGATGAATGTTGATATATTCAAAACATGTCGCCTATAGCAGATATACTTTACTGTGTAGACGAAATAACGAGAGTGTTATTTAGAAAAAGCGAGAAGCTTATGAAGACACAGGTATCAGCTAAGTTTGGTGTCATTTTCAATAATGTATATATATATATATTATTATTGGTATATATATATATATATATATATATATAATATATAGTTAACACATGAAAGAGAAAAAACAAATAAAGACACACACAAAAGACTCACAACGATATTTCGACAGTCGTCGTCATCGGGTAGAAGTAGTCCCTATATATATATATATATATATATATATATACGAGGGTCATCCAGAAAATAAGTTCCGTTTTGGTCTGTAGGGCGGTAGGAGTGGTTTTTGCCAAATCCGGCAACACTGCTCGAAAGAGGAGAGGTGGGGGAATAGAATGAGAGGTGGGGGACCTCAGTCGGTCAATTACCAACGTCAGGGCAGGTAGTTGAAATGGAGCCCTCCATGTCACGTCCCGCCACCTCGATCCCGTTCCCTCTCGAGTTGTTTTGCGCGGAGTGATTCAATTTCTTTATGCACAGGGTTTCAAATCAGTTCAAATTCACGAACAGCTCATTTCTGTTTATGGAGAAGGTGTAATGAGTGAATCAATGGTGAGGAGATGGGTACGTGAATTTAAGGCGGGAAGACATTCACTTGAGGATGAAAGTGGGAGAGGCAGACCCTCAGTTGTGACGGACGAAATTGTCGCAGAAATCGACAATGCAATTAGCAAAGATCGTCGTTCAACCCTGGATGAACTCCACCTGAGTTTCCCAGACATCTCACGATCCCTCATCCATGAGATCGTCTCGGAAAAACTTGACTTTCGGAAAGTTTCCGCCCGGTGGGTCCCTAGAGAGCTGAATGTCTTCCCGCCTTAAATTCACGTACCCATCTCCTCACCATTGATTCACTCATTACACCTTCTCCATAAACAGAAATGAGCTGTTCGTGAATTTGAACTGATTTGAAACCCTGTGCATAAAGAAATTGAATCACTCCGCGCAAAACAACTCGAGAGGGAACGGGGATCGAGGTGGCGGGACGTGACATGGAGGGCTCCATTTCAACTACCTGCCCTGACGTTGGTAATTGACCGACTGAGGTCCCCCACCTCTCATTCTATTCCCCCACCTCTCCTCTTTCGAGCGGTGTTGCCGGATTTGGCAAAAACCACTCCTACCGCCCTACAGACCAAAACGGAACTTATTTTCTGGACGACCCTCGTATATATATATATATATACATTATTGAAAATGACACCAAACTTAGCTGATATATATATATATATAGATATATTTCAACTATCTAGTAAGCATAATATATTTAACAAAATTATTAAATTTACTGATATAGAATAACTTACTTTTTTTCTTTCTTTTTCGTTTTTGAAGATAAATCATCATCAACAACTGTTTTCTCTGTTTCAATCTCATCACTGTAAAAAAAAATTTGGAGATAAAGAATAGAATAGAATAATATAAAAGACTACTTTGAAATAGAAGGAAATTTATGAGGTAAGATAAAAATAAATACATTTGAACCTATCTTACTACATACCTTGTACTATAACAAAAACAAACAAAATTCAAAAATATCTGGCAAAATTATGGAAAATAATATTTCTGAAAAGAAAAATAAAATTTATTTTTCATCTTTAAAACATAATAGGCATGATCGTTTGGTGTTGAAGTCAATGGTAAAGTTATAATGAATTTTATCAAATTTTAAAGAGTAGGTAAAAAAAATGTCTAGTCAGTTTGCACATAAAAAATGATCTAAGGGAAAGTGTAAGTGTCATTACAAATATTAAAACTAGGTGACTATGAGTTGGTTGATAACGCCATTGTACTGGTCAGGAAGAGTCTCCTTCATCCACTTAATAGTGGATATGTGTCCTGGGATACCATCCCTTGGGATTTCTATCCTGAGCTTGAGATATGTTTCAGTAATTTGCCGAAATCTTAGGATTTTTGAATGGTAGCTGTTTATTAGCTATTAATTATTAGGTTAAACAATTTTGTTCATTCTTTGTTATGCACTGTTATCTTAGGCAGTCGCTAAGCCATTTATAACTTTACCAGCAACAACTACACAATTCTATAAAAACATATTGCTTCAAGTAATGGAATGAGATAAAATTAAATATTTATAACCTTCTCTAAATATTTATAGAATTTTTGAAAATTTGCAAAATTGAAATGTCAAGATATTGATAATTGCATATGAAACACAAGTGTCTCATTGACTAAATGCAAAATGAACATATTTATAAATAAAGCTATCTTTATATTATATTCACTTAATTATAGTACTAACATGACTGGTCTGTACTTTCTGTCTGAAGAATAGTTCAATTTACTAACAAATATACAAGAAACTTAATTCCTTCATCTTCCTGACTCGTCCCATACTCGTATTAAATATGTCATTTTGAATTTAGTCAATGAGACACTTGTGTTTCATACTCAATTATCAATATCTTGACATTTCAATTTTGAAAATTTTCAAAAATTCTATGAATATCTAGAGAAGGTTATAAATATTTAATTTTATCTCATTCCATTACTTGAAGCAATATGTTTTTATAGAATTGTGTAGTTTTTGCTGGTAAAGTTATAAATGGCTTAGCGACTGCCTCAGATAACAGTGCACAACAAAGAATACACAAAATTGTTTAACCTGGGAGCTTATAGAATTTCTAGTAAAAGAAATCAAAGATGGCACTGTTTATAGAAGATACGAAAAGAGGATAGATGAAAATAGTCAAAGAAACAACACCGTCCACATCTCTGCAGATGGCGATGAATAAAGTGGACATTAAAAACGCAATTTTTGTGAAGAAATATACTTGGGTATGTTAAGTATCTTGGGATATTTATTTGAATATTAAAATACTGTTAAATTTTCACTGGCAGTAATGTGTTTATAAATTTCACTGTTTACTAAATCATTTAAATTCATTAAGAGGCTAATTTGTACCAATAATCTTTTCATATCAAGAAATAAATGATAATGTTAAAACACCTGGTGCTGTAATTTGTATTGAAGTGAATGATAGACCCCAAAAAATAACATACTTTGTGATACCATACGATGAACATTCTACACTGGGAGTGCTGGAGTTAACCTAACTGGAATAGGGATCTTTAACGAGTAACTGACATTGTACAGACTCGGGACCGTGATAACCAGGATTCTGATAGAACCCACTCGTTACGAATAATTTCCTCTGGTACCATTAGATTAATCATCGTTATCAAAGAACTTTTCACTGTTTCTCACTATTTACTAGTTTTTTCTACTGGATACAAAGGGACTTAATGCTACATGCTTTCAAGGACATGGATTTTAATGTTACACATAAAAAAGATGAACAGAAAAAAGTTGTTTTAACCACTCAATATTACAAAGAAACTTAATGAATTGAGAAATTAAACTGGTAACACCAGATCTAATACTTGAGACAATTTCCCACATTTAACATATTGCAAAATCACATTAAAACAGACGATAAATTGGGGTATATTTCCACTATCACTACGAAATTCTTTCATTATATTATATTCACAAAACTATTCAACGTTTTAGAAGACTTGTAATTAAGAAATACTTTATTGAAGTTTTCTGCATCCTACTTTGTGCATTTAGACATACAATTTCAAGTTTATTTAAATTAAAACCAGAACTAACCCTTGTAATCATAAAATTTTAGAGTAACATTATTAGATAAAGGTATCATTAGTATCACTGTAACAATGCCATACCCGTAAGTTACGTTATCAACCATTACATTTAAATTTACTGGAATAACATAACACACTACCATTAGAATCACTACTCAATTATTGCATAAGCAGTACAATATTGATATGACTTATAGGAAGATGGGAAGATGTGCTACGCAACCTTCAAGTTTGAAAGCAGATTTTAACAAAAACCTGAACACAAAATTTATTAAACATTTAAAAAAACCACTAGTCAATTGCCATTTCAGAAGTACTAAAATGATTAAGTTAATTTCATAATAAGATATATAAGCTCATAAGTTGATATGCCATGCAGCATGGTACATTGTAAATTATTGAATAAACTAAAATTCTAAGCAACTGGAAACTTCAAAATACTAAACAATACAATATTATGAAATACAATTTAATAATCTGTGGCAATTTATTATGCAATGGTTTAATTTTCTTTTTGAAAAAAAAAAATTAAAATGACAACTAATAATAGTACGGTAAACATGGAGGAAACCAAACAAATTAATCATAATACTTAAGTAAGAAATATAATTATTCTGGGTTACATATTTTCGAATACTTTTAGAAATTATGCACATATTGCGAGTGAAATACTGACACATCATCTTCATAATCTAACTTCTTTCCTTTCTTAGCTTTGCCCATGTTGATAAATTATTAAGATCTAGACGCCGACAACAAATAATGCAGTGCAACATTAACGAAATGAAAAAGAAACCAAATGGACTAGAAACATCAAATACTATGCCCTAACATGCAGTGCGGAGCACACTAACACATCAACAGTATGGCAGCTGTGCATTAGCCATTTTTAGCAACAATGCAAAATAAAATATTTTATTTCTTAATAATATAAACTATAACAATAAATTTAATATTAATAACTTATTATAATAAAAATACAACTTGAGTAAAAGAAAGTTAAAATAATTCAATAATTACTTTCATAATGAATTTAAACTGATAACCTATCACTTCAGATAGGAATTCTAAGGTTATTTTAAATAAATACATAATTCTGTTTTCATTAATATTGGAAATAAGAGTGATAATCATGGAAATAAGATCTTCCTCGAAGCCCTTGTTTTTACGCTCCAGTTATTACGAAAAGTGGGTTAACTTCAAAACCTACTTACCAGCGAGTGCTTTGCCCTAATTATTGTCAGGTCGAAATCTCTAACTCAAAATGTAGTGATTGTACAATATTGAGAGGACATCTCTTGTATATACATATGCAGTTCTCGTCGTAAGTTTTTAATTTAATTAAAAATGAACTGTTGAAATATTTTTTCTTTCTTTTTTTTCGCTAATTGTTTTAAATTTTGAAGCAATATTTTTGGTATTTGGAATGGCTGAAGCTGAATTATCTTGCTCTACGGACTGCAGGGAGTCGGAGGCTGATTCTCGTTTACATTTAGATGTCAATGGAAATGAAGATATTGAAAATGATTATTCAAACTTATTGGAATCAAACAGCTACGATTCGTCAGATGGTGCTGTCTTAAGATGTGAAAGATGTGATTACGAAACACTGTGTCAATCATCTCTTGACTCACATGTCTCTACATGTCAGGCTGATGACAAAAGAAAAATTTTTGAATGTGATATTTGCCAAATGAAGTTTTCTAATGGAGCAAATATGAGACGCCACAAAATGCGTCACACTGGTGTTAAACCATATGAATGTAAAGTTTGCCAGAAGAGATTTTTCAGGAAAGACCATTTAGCTGAACACTTTACAACACATACCAAAAGCCTCCCATTTCACTGTCCTGTATGTAACAGAGGTTTCCAGAGACAGATTGCTATGAGAGCTCATTTTCAAAATGAGCATGTTGGTCAAAATGACATAATCAAATCCTGTCCTCTGTGTTCATACAAAGCAACTTCAATGAAAAATCTTAGACTCCATTTCTTCAAAAGGTACCTTAATTGTTCAAATCAAGAGTTCAATTTGGTGTACTCTTAACATATTTTAAATTGTCTGCAACTTACTTAACAAGCCGTGGTCTGTTTTACAAGAATAGTTTTTATGCAGTATTAATTTTTTATAATTTGATTAATATTCAATTAAGCATGAAATTCCAATTTGAAAATATTTATTAAACAGCAATTTAATGAAATATTTATTATGTACTGGTTTATGTATAGGTTTTATGGTTATCGGTTGTATTAATTACAATTGACTGTGTTTGTGTGTTTATTTACATTTATTGAGTTAGGTGTATTTCAGATACATTTTCGGATTCAATAAATTATCTAATAGTTAGATGCTTATAAACACTTTTACTGATGTAGGATATATTGAAACCGGTTTGGCCACCTAGTGTACCAAAATCAAAGAGTGCATGTAAAGTCTGCAAAAAAGAAACATTTTTTTGCTGTTCTACTTGTGTTAATTCGATGTTTTAACCTTTTCTTTTTTGTTTTTGTTTTAAGACATGGTATTGATTTGGACAAACCAACCCCTAAAGAAGGCGAATCAAGACAATCTGACAATGTTACTCCACCAATGCACTTTTTAACTCCACAAATCGAAATCTCAATGGCTGAACCATCTCTTAATCCACCCTTTTCTCCAAAGAATCTAGTAGATAAGGTACAGTGTTTACATTATTACAATAGTACGAATTATCCTATAAATCCTCTTCTTCGCCTAACCGACTCAAGTTGTGTCAATCTTTGAGAGTATATTAGGTCGAGCAGAGAAGATAATTACGAGGTAAGAGGGTTTATTACTGTTATAATATTACTAACAACCTTTGAGATGTTAACTGTAATATCTATTTAACTAGTACTTATCATTATTGGTTATTCTGTTAATAAAGTTATATATATTATCAACAGTACCAAAGGTTGTTAATAATGTTATTAGAAAAAAATGAGATGTGCCTTACCTCTTTTATATGAGGGAAGATTCTAACTTTATAATGTTTGCACTGTTTAACTTTACATTTAAAATGGAACTTTTTATTAGATGATAATGTTAAAGTAAAATAACTTTAGTATTTGAACTACCGAGTTTTTATTTTGAGCTGGATATTTGAGCCATCCATGTGTCTATCTTCATATCGCATCTTCACCAGAAGTGATATTACAGTGAGAAAGGTCATTTATAACAACTTTTATGTATTTAGTATTTTCATTAATTATTAAATCAGATATATTTAAAAATAACTTAAATTTTGTATAGTTAATCTGTTAAGTTTGTAGTCTGGAGTTAGTCATAAAAACCACTGACATATATAACTCAAAATTGGTTATTTGAGAAATTGAAATATTCTAATAGTATAGTTATTTTCTAAGAAAAGACGTGCATTTTCTTAGTAATATTAAGACAAAATTTTCTCAGTCCGTTATTCTTTGTTTTATTTTGTTTTGCTTTTGTAGGTACATTATTTATTATGGTCTGTTTCTTACGAACTCCTACGCACTGCGGTCAAAATGTCTTATGTATATTCCTTATCGATATTATAATAACTTAAATTTTAAGTTCTTTAATGAACTTAATAACCATTTTTAGAGAAGTATCTCTCATTTTTGTTGGTTTTAGGTATGATTTACAAAAAAAATCTCAAACCTTTTAAAGGCAATTGCATTACACTCACACAAAATGTGTTTAGAGATTTCAGTCTCTTCAGAAGAGTCTGTATTCTATGTCTGATGTTAAAATCAGCTTGTATAAGTGGTATTTAAGAACAATGTTCAGTTAGATATTCTTCATACATGTGTGTATATAAAATACAAAGTTTGTCTGTCCGTCCGCTATAGAAATAAAACGAGAGACATTTAGATACAAATGAACATATGGATCTTATATTATTTTTTTTCGGGAGAACTAACGACGGTATTTTGATTGTAAATCAGAGTCCTTTTTTGGGATCTACCAATTGGTGATCTGAGGAGAAAAGTTTCCTAACATGTTCCTCTTTCCATTGCTGAAACATATTTCAATTTCCTCGAGAAAGTTAATAGTGTAATTTAAATTATGATGATAATCTACTTTTCTATATCTTCGTTTTAATT
Organism: Hermatobates lingyangjiaoensis; assembly: GCA_026182355.1. Lineage (NCBI taxonomy): Eukaryota > Metazoa > Arthropoda > Insecta > Hemiptera > Hermatobatidae > Hermatobates > Hermatobates lingyangjiaoensis. The sequence continues at coordinate 137,768 of JAPFBL010000137.1, read as the reverse complement.
TCGAAAAAAAAGTGTGAACAATTATAATAAGTTTTATATTATATTTTATTTTGCGTAATCTATGATTTAATTCTTAATAATTTCCTTTATCGGAAAAAACTTAAGTATAACGGAACTATAGAAAATTTAATTTTTTTTTCGTTATATGTAATTTATTATTAGAGTTGGAATTAAATTGTTTCCCGGGCAACGCCGAGTAGGCCAGCTAGTTTTTAAATATTTCTCATGTATATTTATTATTTGTAAATTCAAGTGTTGTCGGAACCTAATTTTTAGACTGAATTATACCTGGTTGCACTAATTACCTTCCATCTGCTTCCCTTTTTCACCCATTCGTTAATTAAAGCCTTTAAGAAGCTCTTGAGTGGTACACAAAAAGCCTCTGCTGCAAGTCTTTTGTTACAACAATATCAAATAAGCAACATATTATTAATAATATTACTATTTTATAACATCAAAATAGAACTATTGCTGTAGTTTGCTTAAGAGAATTCAAAATTAGAGCAATTTGATTTGAAATATAAGCTTTAAAGACAAATGCTAATGTATTTTTGATATAAATTTGAAAGCAATTTATAATGAAGAGGTTGAAGTGGAAAGATTTACAAAAAAAAAGGGGGAGAATGTGATAAAAGGAATAAAGGAAGAATAAATAAAACAGAAGAAGGATGGATGACTCAGAGTCCATAATAAATAAGATAGTAATGTAAATAATACATTTTTTTAATTAAGAGTTCAAAATTGAAGAAGACTAACACACATAGTAAAGAAACACACATACAAACACAAATTTTCGGACAATCCGTTTTTAGAAGAAAAGAGAAAGGATGACAAAGCACGTCGTAGACGTAACGACAAGGAACTACAACGTGTTGTGTCTCCCTTTTCCTTTTCTCCTGAAGACGGAGTGGCCGAAAATTTGAGTTTGTAAGTGTGTATCTTTACTCTGTGTGTTATTCTTCTTCGGTTTCAACTCGTATATGTATATATACGTTTCACAATAAACTGTTTAAACAGAGTAAAGATACGAACACATTTACAATCTATAGTTTACTATGAAACGTTTGTTGTCCTTTGTGAATCGTTTTCCTGTTCCTAAAATTTTTTTAGTTTTTTTCTTGTTATGTGTTAAAGTATATTGTGCAGTGGGATTGACTTGAATTGTTTGGATTGAGTGTAACTGGTGTTGTTGTGAGGCAGGGCGAAAGCAGTGGGGAAGGTTCTGCCGGAGAGGTTAGTGAGAATGGTGAAGGAGGAGACTCGCCTCGGCAAATGTCGCCTCATATCTCCCTAATACCTATCAAACAGGACGCCGCCTCCACCCAGGAAACCCCTTTGTCTTCCCTCATTAAGGTAATCTTAGTAATTCTTTAACATGCTTCTCCTAATATTTCTATTACACTCTCTTCTCCCATTAGATTCACCTAGTTGACTCCTCAAAAAAATTAATAAGAAACATAAGTCTATGCCTCTTTGACTCAACTAGTTTAGGGTGAAATTTACAAAAAATAACTTGACACTAAATACCAATTCCATTGTATTTGTATGTATCTGCACACCATATTTGAACATTATGGTTTCTTTGGTTTAAGAAACATAATGCAAATAAGCACTTTGGAAAAGAGAGAAGCGAGGGAATTATGAGTTATCTGCTTTATTTTAACTATGAATTTGTTATTACTAAGCTGTGCTACCATAATGTGTATTGAAATTATATTATTATAATTTTATACTACAAATAGGCAGCATTGTGCTACTTTATATATTTCTTTTTCAATAAAGATGATAAATAGAAGCCAAAAAGTTATTTATGACTTTTAAATTAGCCTGATGATTTACTTGGTATTGATAAAATGCCATTTTGGTTGATAGGTAATATTCAACACTAAAGTGGTATATGTCTATATATCCAGTTATTAAGGAGTCGGAGTGGGATGTTCAGAGTCCCGACTCACCAGCCCTAGTAACTTAAAGAAACAGATACCGGGTGTCCCAAAATAAATGAAATCTTTTAATTCGATTCCAGTTTGTTACTGAAACAAACTACGTTAAAAATGTTAACATTTTCTATGAGTTCGTATATTATCAATTGCGTACTGAAAGTTTCAGGCCTTTATCTAGATGTTAAGGTTTATTTTTTATTATATATATGTTTGTTTATTTAAATATATGCTCCAAATGCTCACCATTCCGTCTCAGACATTCTTGAAGCCGTCGAGTAAAATTATCAATCACTGAGGCACATTCTTCTCTTTTTATTGCACTAATGTTCTACATAATGACCAATTTCAATTGAGAATAGTTTTGGGGTTATTCTGATAAGCTCTGTCTTTTAACAAGCCTGATAGGTAGAAGTCTGGGAGACTCAAGTCAGGCGAATGTGGCGACCATTCTGCATCACGCCGCCTGCTAATCAAACCATCAGAGAATCCTTGGTCAAGCCACTCTAATGTGGTATTGGCTGTATGTGGAGTAGCTCCATCCTGTTAGAACCACTGTACATTTCGATTTATTCCCTGCTGTGTTTCAAGGTCTATCCAGAACTTGTTTAGCACTACAATGTAGCGCTCTATTGTGACAGTTAGTGCTTTTTCATTTTCATCTTTAAGACCATTGATGGTCACCCATGCTGTAATTTTAGAGAGCATAGTGCTCTCTGAAGCACCTCTTTATGCAATGTTAAACTTCCTGGGGAAGCAACGTTCGAACGGTCTTATAGGATTCAGTCTCTATATAAGTCATGACGCAAAAACTTTTTTCTTCTAATTTCCAAGCCATGGGGTCTTAAAATAATAATTATTACTTATGAAAAATATAAACTTTTGTATTAAGATTAACATATTTGTTATAAATTTTGTGGGTTTCATTTATTTTAGGAATGTTAATGAAACCCTGTATATGATTGTTAATGAAATATTTGTTGTATTATTTCAGGTATCTCCACTGAAAACACTTCTAGGAGAAGAACCTCTACAAACAGACCGCCTTATTCCCCAAGTCCAAGCAGATCAAGTCTGGCGCCAATCAAAGCTGTCTTGCCAGTACTGTGGCATCATCTTCCCCGACAGAACTCTATACTTTCTTCACAAAGGCTGTCATTCCACAGACTCTAATCCTTGGAAGTGTAACATCTGCGGTGAACAGACTAATAATGTTTATGATTTCAATTCCCATTTGCTGAGTAAGACTCATCATTGAGTAAGACTTTTTCTGTATTCAGTCATAGACCAGTAGGTACATTTAATATAAAATTTGATTTGTCACAGATAATTTCAATCAGGAATATACCTTCTTTATATATATATATATATATATATATATATATATATATATATATACGGTACTGTTTTCTTGACCACAAAATATTAACAAACACTTTTTTTTCTTCTCGGAGTTTGGTCAGGGTAAATATATGGAATCACCTTTTTACCAACGTTTCGTCTTTATTTTAAGACATCCTCAGTAGTAAACAGTAGTAATCCTAATGTAACAGAACCCAGCATTGAGTAAGTTTTTTGTCAATTTTTTATGATGTTTCTAAAGTAGAAATGACAAATGTCCATTGTTTATTGTTTTTTTGTTAGTTTATAGCCCTGAGGATGTCTTAAAATAAAGACGAAACGTTGGCAGAAAGGAGATTCCATATATTTACCCTGACCAAACTCCGAGAAGAAGAAAAAGTGTTGGTATATATATTATATATATATATAATATATATATGGATTAGTTTCATTGTGGTTAATTAATCCATTTATTGCATCAAGTGTTATTTTGATTATTATTCATATATATATATATATATATATATATATATATATATATATATATATATATAATAAGAAAATCCCATTTCTATAACTGTTTTCTGAAAAATAAACCACGCAAAAAAGTCTACAATCTTTTTTTTCAATGCAGCATTTATGTATAGTGGCTTTCGATCACAACTCGTAAAATTGGCTTACACTCAATCAGTTGTTAGTCAAAATAATTGAGTAGTAAATGGTATACCTGGTGGGTAGGGTCGCAAGGATTGCTTTTAATTTTAAAGTTAAATTATAAGTTCAGAAAGATAATTTTTTTTTTTATAAATAATACCTTTATTTTAGTCCTTTTTTGTAATTTTTTTTTCACTTCAACTCCAAAGTATTTGTATTTAGAAGTGATTGTAATTTGGTATCTACGATTAGCGGAGATTTATAATGGGAATGAGTGGTCACCCATTGGTGGCACTGTAAATTCTAAAATTGTAACTCACTTAGATATCCCAGGCCTTCATTACCTCCATATAATACCCGTAATTATTTTTAAAATGTTACATTTGTGTACATCTGATTGCACTGGACTTACGAACACAGATGATTCCGACCGTCAGTTACTAAAACTACGAATTTTTTCTCCTCCAAAAAAAAACTGTTTACCTTATTATACAGGGTAATTGTAAAGTATGTATAAAAAAATTATATTTATTTATTTTAAAAATAAAATGTTACTATTAAATTTTAATTATTTAATAAAATACAAAAAAAATAATAAATTTCATGAATGCAGGTTTAAAAATACAATTTATTATTCTTTGAAGTTGAATTATCAATGTTCAAGAATTTGACCTACTTATGACTACTTCTGGACCACAAGTGGATAATGAGTTTGAAAACGTTGGTTCTTAGAAACCCTTCTTCAAATCGAAGGTTTATGTGGGAGTTAAAAAAATACTTTTATTTTTTCAAATTGAAATATTAAAGTAAAATTATAATTTCGTTTGAAGCTTTTGGGAATCATTTTATTTGTTTGTTTTGTTTTCCAGTGCCCACACTTATAAGTTTTAAAGTTTTAGTCCTAGTGGTGGAAAGTGTGGCACATTATTATTTGGCACTGATTTTAGTAATGGATGCGGTACATTACCGGAATAATGAGCTACATCTTATTTATGTCGTAGTCTTTTAAAAATCAATAAAAAAATAACTAAAAAAACACTGCAATTCAGTTACTATTTTGTAAATTTCTTTCATTAATATCAGAGTAACCTCATTTTACATGATCACACTTTAATTACTAAATGACTAGTAAGTATATGACTATGATTCATTACGAATATACCTGAATTTGTAAGTTTTGTAATGTTTTACAAAACAATAATGACAGCTTTGACCAGTCATTGGCAACTTATTTGAACTGAAGAGCCGTTTAAACTGAAAAACAAACAAATCTTAGATGTTTGAAATCTGGTATTACTTTTTAATTTAACTTAAAATATATTGACTTAATAATATTTTTTTGTTGTCTGTTCTTGAAGTATTGAAAAAAATCAAACCAATTATGTTTATGGTTTGTTTATTATGTTTTGAATGAATTTTTTGTTAACTTTACCAGAACTATAGTTACTACTCTGTGACTTGTGGAACTATGATATAGTGTATAGATATACTCTATTGTTTTTGTGCAATATTAAATGATGGTAAGACCCCATAAAATATCAAAAAAATGACTTTGGGGACCTCAAAATATGTAAAAGTGTCAACATTTTGATATTGAATTTTTCCGTGATTACTATGCTTTATTTATAGTAAATTTAAAAAGCTACTTTCTAATGATTGTAGAACTATTTGTAGTATTCAAGTTTCAAGTGTATTTTTGATACTCAGGAGACAACTGCCCCTTACTCCTGTAAGTCTAAGTTCCTTCTTCTCTTCTACTTGTTAATCATACATTATAACTTCACTACTGACGCTGTTCTAAACTATTTATTAATCCTGTTGTAAAGTAACCAACAACAAAAAATCCACTCAAAAACATATGACTCCTACCCTGATAACGAAATATTTTAATTACTCTATACATTAGATCAGTGTTTCCCAAACTTTTTCGAGTGACCGCCCCCTTGGGTCCACAAACCTATAACTCAACATTCTTGAATAATAATCAAATTCCTAGACTAAATAACCAAATGAGTAACATTTTAATAATTAAATTAAAATAATTACTAATCGAATATTTATTTAGAATCCAATAGATGTATTGTGTCATAGCATATTTATGCAAAAGAATTAATACACAATAAAAGAAACTTAGGTGAGAATATACTTTTAACATAAAAAAGAATTATCAAAACAAATAATTTTAAGAAACCATTTCCTAGAAGTTTACATGTCGTGTTTTTACTTAAATTTAGAAATTTTATTGCATAAACATTTTCAATTTATAGAAATAGAATCCCCGCTCCTTTTTTGCATTACCGCCTCCAGGGGGGCGGTACCGCCCACTTTGGGAAACACTGCATTAGATGAATTAAAAAAAAATATGTTGTAATTGATTTGTACATTCCATTGTCTATCATTAATCAAAACACAATAACAACGTAATTTCAGTGAAACGAGTAGAAAAATATTTATTTTTCAATTAATGAGAACTAAAACCCAAACTCTGGTACTTTCAGAAATGTTTGATTATTAATTATTTCTGATTAAAATGTTTACTCTGATGGAGTTTTCATATATTAATTATAATCAATAACCGTCTTGAACTTAGAATAAGTACAACTGATTTTTGATACCTGGATATAATAAATGTGATAAATAGATAATTTCAAATTTTAAAGCCGACCAAAGTTTGGTGCCAATTTTGGTACTTACTGCGTGTTAAAGTCCAGTGATATAAATTATGATATAAATAAGACAACAAAAATTATTTTGTTATATTTAAAAATATTTTCAATTGTTTGTATACAAATTCCGTCCCTTTAAATTAAATGTTATTGTATTTAATAGATATAATTTTTTTAAAACTGTTAAAATGTTACTCGCACAGTATTAAATACACTTTTATGTAAATATGAAGTTTTTCTTTTTGTTTACAGAATTTAATTTCTATACTGTAAAATATGTTTGTTAATTTTTTTGTAAATTATATATATTTGTTGGGTCACTGATTGATATTATTCAGTTATGTGAAAGATATAAGATAATCACCAAGGCTGTTCAAAGGAGTATAAAAAAAAATAGTTTTTTTTAAATTGTTATTTGTTGATTTCTGATGTTTGAGTAATAAGATTTTGTTACATTTTTATGCATAGAGATTATGGATTTCTTCTGTATTTTTTTATTTGATTTCCTTTCCTTTTTGGCAGTTTAAGTGAACTATTGATCACATTTGTCTGCATTTCTTTGTAATATAGAATCTTTTATTGTATGAAAGAAATTTATTTATGTTTCATTATAATGATGTTGAAGTGTCTATTTTTATACCATGGGCAGGTGTTTGAATCCCGATGCTCTATTACAATAAGAGAATTTAACCCTTTCTTCTCAGAAACTTTATATCTAAAGAGTACCTCGATGTCTTGATCGGTAAAGTCGCGTATTTTATTCTTTGGCTGTTTTACGAGGTGTGTAAATAAAGTAGTGAGACTGATTTTTTTTTTTAAATTTTCTTTTCAAATATAATTACAATGTGATATTGTCACCTTCAAAATAGTTCCCTTCGGACGCCACACAGCGCTGGAGACGGTCCATCCAATCATTGTAGCATTGCTGGAACTCGGATTCTGGAATGGCCTTCAGCTGGTCGGTTACAGCAGTTTGTATGTTTTATAGTGTCCCGAAATGAGTTCCCTTGAGGTGATTTTTCAATCTCGGGAAGAGGAAAAAGTCACAAGGACTCAAGTCTGGTGAATAAGGAGGCTGAGGAGCAACAGGAATGTTTTTACTGGCCAAAAACTCGTTTATTGAGATGGCAGTGTGACAGGGCGCGTTGTCGTGATGCAACACCCACTTGTCGTGGTTCGTCTTCAATCGACTCTCTTCCTTCTGAAAATTCCTTAAACCACCGAAAAACCTGTGCCCTTGATAAAACACGTTCTCCATAGGCCTCCTGAAGTTTTTCAAAAGTTTCGGTTGCATTATGTCCAAGTCTGAAGCAAAATTTGATTGCACACCGCTGCTCAACTTTGAGGTCACTCATTTTTAAAACGCTCAAGAAAAAACCATTTCACGAAAACCAACGCTACGGACAAACAAATGACTGTGGCGAGTTCAGATTCATACTGGAGGCGCATCACACGTGCACCTGACGCTACTCAAGGCCACGCGTCTCCAGCGTTGCCAGATCGAAAGCGACGTTGCCAGTCTCACTACTTTATTTACACACCTCGTATTATTGGCTGATTTGTTAATATGTCGTTAGAGTATCAGATTAACACAGTTGCAAATACGTGCTCTCCTCTGGACTGGTAGTTCCTGAGTTCAATACCCACTCTGACCCTCGATTTATTTACAGAGTCAATAAATCTCTGCATGGCGTCCCTCAGAGAGGAGATTAAGCCGTCGATCTCTAATGTGTACAATGTTCAGGTATTCGTTAAAGATTCCTACTTAAAATACACTGGGTTAGGCAAAATGTAGGGCTCTTAATTGACTGGCCGACCCCTACAAGGTCTACAGTTTTTATGCTAAGCAGGCATCCACCCGAGAAGATACTGTTCCTCACGCAGCGACCACAAGGGTCTACCCAACCTGGGTGAGAACACACAGCCACTACGAGTCCGACTTATTTTACGCCGCCCGTGGTACCGACTTATTTTAAGAGTTTCGGATCAAACTCCGGACCGAAGTCCTACTGAACCTGCTCAGCTGCAGGTAGGGTCAGTGGCCCTTGTTGCCCCCGTTAAAGTCACGTGTAGAAGCCAATATAGCTTCTGGCAGAGCTGCATGGCTCCGAGAAGTGGCACTAATGTAGCCCCGGTTAAAAAACCATGTGCATATTAAGCCATGCAACTTTATAGGTAAGACTGCATGGCCCCACGTAGGGCAAGAGGCGAGCGGATGAGTGTCAGTTTGGAAGACCCACCACAAGTGGTGCTGCACAAGGCTATCATTTTGACACTCTGTTGAAAAACCTTTTAAACTCGCAAAGCGAGAGGCTACCATCCCGTACCGACCAACGGGTCCAAGCTGTGCCGAGGCACTTTAAGAAAACCTTTCTGGCAAAGCCATCTGGGCTACTTGACCGCACTTGGAGCATCCTGCCCTGTACTGTTAGCTTGCGCTGTGCTACCTACACAATTACACCTCTGTGGCGGGGACGCCAGTACTAGGTACTTCCACCTCGAGAGGCAGTTAGAGGCTCTAATGTAGAATATTAATTGTATTCTATCATAAAGGTCGTGGGACCAATTCTCGACCTATGTGTGTTCTCCTTTGGGACCGCCACTGTAACGTAACCTGTATGGCTTTAATAACCCTAGATTTTTTATATGTCTATTTAAATAATTTCACCACTACGTTATTGAAAAGATCTTTCGCGCAAAGAAACTTATTAAAAAAACCTTAAGTATATATATTTTGTCTAATGAACTTTTCTTAAAATGGAATTTATTATAATTTAATTTTTGTTTAAATGGTATTCTACTCTAACTGTTCTCCTTACATTAAACTAAGACAGGAGCAGGTGAACTTGCAGTACGAATACTTTTAGTATTAAAGTTTTTCTTACACAAGTTGCATAGTAAAATAAAAAAAAATTAATATTTAAAAAATGATAATCTGATTGTAAAGTTGAAGTATTCCCACCATTCGAATAAGATAATAGCTATAAAGGTAATAAAAGTGTAATATAAAAGGTATAATAAAAGTATCTGCAAAAGAAGGAAAAAATGTGTTTTCATTTCTCAACATTTTGGGAAACTTTTCTGCTGGAAAATTTAAATCACTTTAAAACCTGAAAATTTTTTGCAGTAACGTCTCTTCAGAGGTTGATTCATATGCTATAAATACAGAATTAGTCAATGTTTACGATAAAAATTAAGTTCACTGGTCATAAGGAATAACATATTTCAATACTTCTTTTCCTGTCTTTATTATACAACACAGTTTATTCAAAGCAATAGTCGACTTATCAATTCAGTTATAAGCTTATTTAAAAAGTAACTTTAAATTGTAAAAATATCAAAAAGGAATTCCTTTTAAACTGGCATTTCTTTAAATGAAAGTTTCCTATATAAATGAGCCTTAAAAATAGGCTATCTCGTGACCTTGTTAATGAACTTTAATTTTAGTTATAAGCTTTCTATGAAAACAGGGTAGTGTGGTAAAATATCATAAAAAAATATAATTTATTATTAGTTTAATAAATGAAGACAGTTTTAATGCAAGTATGATATATTAATTTTAATTAAATGTTTTCTTATCTCGATCATATATAATTATCACTATTTTTCTTTTTCATCGAGGTTTAGTGTAGCTTTAAACAATATACCTTTTTAAACAATACCTTTAAGCCGACTTTTTGTCTATATTTGAAGACATCGTCAGGGCTACATCAGTACTGAATTTAATTACTATAATATGAAAAAATGTTTTTTTATTTACATTATTTAATTAATATACATAATTACCTTGGTATTTTGCTATTGTGACTTATTAGCATTGTTCCATGTTATTGCAATTAAATTCTATATTGATGTAACCCTGAAGATGTCTATAACTACAGACGAAACGTCGGCTTAAAGGTTTATATTGTTTAAAGCTAGACAAAACCTCAATAAAAAAGAAAAACAGTGTTATAATTTTAATTGTAAAAGTGAAAAAAATTACTAATCATATGACGTTACGAATTGAGTTGTTTTCAATACATTTTCTTTTTAATAAATTTTAACAAAAATTCACTCTGTGATGCTACACACGTGATTTCATTTCACGTGTTTATATGAAATCATGTTTTATATATATATATATATCAAATTCATCAGTTTGAACTCTGATGACCACATGTTTTGTTTGAATGATCATAAATGATTTTTCTGATTTCTTACTGTGGGTTAGATGTTGATTTTTATTTCAATGTTTGTTGTGAAATCTTGTTTTATATAGACAGAGCATGTTTTTATATGTTGGAGTTCTGAATTCATAACATTGTAGTACATAATAAACGGGAAGCATGATTCCTTAAGAAATTCAGCTATAATAAAACTGATATTTCTTGTAACAAAATATTTTATTTAAATTTAAATTAATAAAAATAAATTTGAAAATTCATACAATTATGATATGTGAAAACACACTAATAAGTAAATCTCAGACGTGCCCTTTTTAGAAAGGTTGAATATTTTACGGTTAGTTTTGATAAACATACATTTTTACTCATATTTGTATAGGTTGAATTGTTTTTGAGGCATAAATGAAAAATAATTATATCACTTTTAATGAAAGCCTAAATAACCTCCCACAAGTATTAAATGTTCTACTGATTTCCTTATTATTCCAATTATTCCTATTTCCCATGCAGCAAATAAATATCAGTACTGAATTCAGTTATAATTCGAGATTAGACAAAAAATAACTTTACAATACTTGTGTTCATATGTTTTTGTAGAAACTATTTTGTTATCAAACGAATAGATAAAATACATTCAAGTTTATAATTTTATTGTACATGAGTTGTTTTTAATGTTTTAACACTAGAATTTGCCAATTAAAATGTATTTAACTTGGTTATTTATTAACAGTGCAGTAATTTATTAGTTATTTAGTAATTGAGTACGCTTTAATTAGCTACTAGGTATTTTAATAACTACGAAACATCTGATCTTTCTCGCGTCGAAAATAATATACTAAAAACTCAAAATTGTTGGTTTGATCCTGGGTCACACACACAAGTTTAGGAACAGAGTTTATTGTTAAAATTTGAAGTGATACAAATAAATTGATGAAGACAAAAGGATATAAAGGTAAAACGTGACACAAGTTTTGAATATAAGCAAGAACGAGAAATATATATCGAAAGTGTTTTTATTAAATTTTATTCCTTGAATGATGAAATATTAACTGATACGATAAATTTTATGGTAAGTGGAAACGTTAAACAATGGATGAAGGCACCAGCTTGGAGAATGGATTGATAGAATACAATACACTTGAATTTTATTTCTTTAATACTTCCTTTAAACTATTCCTATCTCAAATCCTTTGTTTTGCATAAAAACGTATGGGACCAGGCTATATAGACGACAAAGATATAAATACAGAATATTGATATACTTTGTATACAGTATGTACTTTCTAGTTTGTATACATGTGCATTAGAAATAATTATATTACGTTTATACAATGGTCTTTATAAACAAACGACACTGTTTATACGTTTAATTGCCTCCATTTAAAAAAAGTTCTTTTAATAAAAATATACTAAATTCGTATAGCATGATATTTTCCTTTGTCTGCTTAGTAAAAAAAAAACATAGAAGAAGTTTAATACTAGAATTAATCAGATTTCAAGTACAAAACTCTTAAGTTTGTAAGAAAGGAGTATATGCACTTCTTGGGTTCTACTGTTTTTCACTGTTAACAGCTCAAGTTGATAGGGGGAAACAATTGATTTTTTTCAACTAATCCTTAAATAAATAAAATATCATTGGTATACCATAATTATATAAAGATATGTTTATATTGCACATTAACAGGTTCTGGTATTCCAAATAACAGGAAAAAATATCCTGAAGCCTCAAAAGAAGCCAGATGTCCGATTGAGTGCTTGTCCTATCACGAATAATAGCAATTCATTCGTCAGTTTACTAATTATTAAAAGTTAACTTAAAGGTAACTGTGTAGTTTACAATTCAGAAATACTGCACTATCATTGAACTCATGCGTACATTGATTGAATCAATAATAGATAGCACTAATATCCACAAGCGTTCAATCAATCTGTAATGGAAATGTGATAAAATAATCTTTTAGATTCAATTATCATCAGGCCTCCAGATACGCTGCTTAATTCATAAAAATTAATACAAATATTAAAACAGAATACGTTTCTTATTAAATGTATTTAAAATTTGGCAATTGTTTGCCTTAATATTTAATTAATGAATATAATAGAAGTTTTTATTGTTTATATGTATATTTATATTGATTTGTTTCATTTTACATGCATTAGAATATTGGACAAACTATTTTGGAGGCTTACATTCACTTGTTTGAGTTTATTATTGCCACTGTTTTTTGTTTGTTTTGCATTCTCTTTTCCGTCACTATATTGTTATTCAAAATAGTTGTAATTAAAAACAATAAAGTTAAGTTGAATGGAGTTATAATTGCTCATTTCTTAAATTTACCAGTATCAAACTGTGATAAGAAATTCAAACACTGAAATGTATATATGTTGAAAAATTGGAATGTTTTTATAAAATCTTGATACTTGATTTTATTTAAAAAAAATATTAGTTACTTGTTGAAATATAGATTGTTTTTAAGTGTTAGTGAAAATTATTTCTTAACGATAAAATTCAAAATATAGTTTTTAATTATTAGAAAGCCTTAAGGTTATTCAAAACAGTTTACTTTTAATGAGAAATCTGCTTAGGTATTTCTGTTTTGATTTAACTAAATGTATCGTTGACATTGATAATTGTAATTTCATGATAGACTACTTAAGTATGCATATCATTGACAAAATGTATCATGTGTCTTTTTTTTTAGCGTGCCAGTATTCAGTTTACAATATTTTGTATAATATTGGGAGATTTCAAGAATTAAGTTCGAACAATTAGTGTTCGAAACCCATTGTTAGTTTCATATTAAACTTTTTTTGTATGGAGACGTACTTTTTGAAATCCCCCAATGTGAGTAAAAATACCACACTATAACAGTTGGGTATCATATTTTGTATCATATTGGGAGATTTCAAGAATTAAATTCGAACAATTAGTGTTCGAAACCCATTGTTAGTTTCATATTAAACTTTTTTTGTATGGAGACGTACTTTTTGAAATCCCCCAATGTGAGTAAAAATACCACACTATAACAGTTGGGTATCATATTTTGTATCATATTGGGAGATTTCAAGAATTAAGTTCGAACAATTAGTGTTCGAAACCCATTGTTAGTTTCATATTAAACTTTTTTTGTATGGAGACGTACTTTTTGAAATCCCCCAATGTGAGTAAAAATACCACACTATATCAGTTGGGTTTTTGACTCTGACGAAGACCGCTTGTTACGGTTGAAAGATCTTAGTCTTGTTTTCCCATTCTTATTGTGGTTTAATCATAGATTACAGAAGTAATGAATTTTCTTTTATCACTTTTGTCTTGGTTGTTTGCAGTTGATATCTTATTGATTAGTTGATGACTAAATGAAATAATGACTTAATGTGTTGTGTAGGTCTGGTAAAGGTGACATCAGTGTTCTGATGGTTGTGATATTTATTATACCTCTAAGAAAGGTCCCAAGAACAAATCGTAGAGACACTGCGTTCATATGTCATTATGTTGGTGGCGCCACAAACAATAGTTATGAATAGAAACCCCGAACTCGAAAGAGCTCATGTCTAAGAGTTACCTCGAGATAGATCATGTCTAAGAGTTACCTCGAAAGAGCTCATGTCTAAGAGTTACCTCGAAAGAGCTCATGTCTAAGAGCTACCTCAAAAGAGCTCATGTCTAAGAGCTACCTCGAAAGAGCTCATGTCTAAGAGGTACCTCGAAAGAGCTCATGTCTAAGAGTTACCTCGAGATAGATCATGCCTAAGAGTTACCTCGAAAGAGCTCATGTCTAAGAGCTACCTCGAAAGAGCTCATGCTAAGAGCTACCTCGAAACAGCTCATGTCTAAGAGTTACCTCGAAAGAGCTCATGTCTAAGAGTTACCTCGAAAGAGCTCATGTCTAAGAGTTACCTCGAAAGAGCTCATGTCTAAGAGCTATCTCGAAAGAGCTCATGTCTTAGAGTTACCTCGAGATAGATCATGTCTAAGAGTTACCTCGAAAGAGTTCATGTCTAAGAGCTACCTCGAAACAGCTCATGTCTAAGAGTTACCTCGAAAGGGCTCATGTCTAAGAGTTACCTCGAGATAGATCATGTCTAAGAGTTACCTCGAAAGAGCTCATGTCTAAGAGCTACCTCGAAACAGATCATGTCTAAGAGTTACCTCAAAAGAGCTTAGACCTTTTCAGTTTTCTACTGATTTTCTCGTGATTTATTTCAAACCCACGTGTTGTATTATATCTTTGGTAAGCTATCTGAATCATTCACTTACTGATAAACCAATCTGTTTGTTCAGTGGCAACAGTAGCAACAATGTTTGCCACCCTGGGTGGTCGTAAGAGTCCCCTCCTGGCCGTTGATGATCCCTTAATCTTCAAAATTCCAGAAAAACTCCTCAAAATATTTATTTTCATGGAATTACATTCAAGGATCTAATTTTAGACTGTTGTTATTAGTTCCAAACTTTCATCTCATTACAATGTTCGTATACATATATATTTATCATCAAAGAAAACCAAAGATTTTTCAAAACAAAAACATATAATTCAAGTCATAAAAAAATTGTTAAATTAAATTTACTAGCTACGCTAACAAATGCAATTAACTTTCAACCATTTTAAATAATTTTGACAAAGTTCAAATACAATATTTTTTAAATTTGCAAATATTACAGTTGAAAAATCCGTTTAAAAAAGAATTACACATAAAATATAAAAACAGTTACGACCTTAAAAATTCATTTGGTATAAAATTTCAGATTTTTTGTTAGATTTTTATGATTACAATTTATTTTTCTATTTTTACATCCTCAAAATGCAACCCCCTGGCACGTGCCACCTGGGGCGGACCCCCCCCCCCCCCCCCCCCAATGTTACGCCACTGTGTTTGTTTTCATATAACACATAATTTTTTTACTCTTTCTTAACTATTTTTATTTAAATAATGTTTATGTTTTTTTAATATAATATTTATTTCAATATATACATTCTTTTGTTCATTCATTTATTTTTATTGTCAATTTGAAATCTTCAAATTGACCCCTACCAATCCAAGTTCTTCATGTGGATCACTGTTATTTTGAGTTCCACTGTCTACTTATAAAATATTGAATCGGTACAATGGGCAAAGAAGCGACATTACATCTGAGACCAAGTTGTTTAGTGTTGGACTTTTGGTAGCAACGCTTCCTTACCCAACAAGTCTATACTTTTTTCTACTTATACAGGAGTTACTTTATAGCAAGCATTTTTTTCTGTGATAGTTAATTGTCAGAGGTAGCCAAGAACATTGACGCTGAGGAGTAAAACTCGGTTAGTCTGACAGTGTAAGTGATAAATTAATTATTCATTGGCAATTTGATTAAATGTATACCAATATTTCAAAAGCTCATCGAAGTCCTTTTCAAGTTTTATTTTTTTTTCATTTCTTTTTTATTTTATTATATTTTTTTCTTTATTTTATTTTCACAGAGAATATATGCTTTAAGCTGCTAAACTTTCAATAAAGTAAAGAATTCATTACAATATATTAATTAAAACAATGGATTAATGTATTAATATAATTTTTCTTCTTATAATAATACTATTTTTGTGAATATATCTTTAATTTTTTAAAAAAAAACTTATATTGAAAACAGTCTATGTAATCTAATCACTTACCTGTTGCGGAAGACCACTAGGTGGCAGCACGTGGAGAACAATGTTTCGCGGGAAAGGTTAACAGTTGTTTCTCCAGTATCCTTGTGGCAACCATCAGTGAGGTTACTCTAGTCCAGTGGGAGCTATCTGGCTTGAAAGAATGATTCGAATTACGTTAACATTATTATACTTTATTACTTCAAGTATAATTTAACCATTATTGTAAAATGTCAGAATATTGTGCCTATGAATGCAGAATGATTCACAGTTTAACTTATAAAGAAGCTTGTGCCTTTTTAGTATTGTGCGTAAGTTAATGAAAAGAAAAAAGATATATAATAATGACTGTGACATATACTGGTGAAGTAGCAACATGCCGTGGATTCGGCTGCTTTTTGGCACTATTGTTAAGGTAAGATCACTCTGTTTTTCACACGTGAAAAATGTTCAATATATAAAATTTTAAGGACATTTCAATTGTATGCTTATTATTACAAAAATGTCTTGCCTCGTTAATTTTCGTTTTTCACTCGAGCGCTTTGGAAATAATAATTCCGAAATTATAGCTGTGAAGATGGAATTATGACGAAAGTGATTGTGTGGAGAAGAAAATTACGAAGTAAGGTGGTTTACAATAATATAACAATCTCTATTGTACTGACAATACTAATAGTGTGTTTAATTGTGAGTGTTTTTTTATAAATTTCGTAATATTTAAATACTAATTTGAATTTTTTATGCTTTTTGATAAATAGCAAATCTTTCTAATTTGTTCATGACATGAAGACTTCAATTAGTAATGAATCGGAGGAAATTTACAAAATGCTTGAGAATTTCCTAATATTTTTCATTTTTGTGATAATTAAAATAATCATAACTAATTAATAAATGTATATAGGAAAATAATTGGGTAAGCCAATAATTGTACATATTTTACAGTAATACTAATCATTTCGTCTAAATTTTTCAAATTTTTCCTGGGTATATTTTTTCCCTGAAGGGATTTGTTAATTTTGGGACATTTTTTATATTATTTATTTAAATAGTTTGTTTTATTGAGTTGAGTTTAGCCAGCACTTGTTTATTCCTTTTAAAAACCATCCTGAAACAAGAAAACATCTAATGCCATTGCAAACTTTATCGTACAGATGTTTCTTTCAAATGATGAAAGGATACGAATCTAAGCAGGATGCTAAGTGCATATGTTGGAATAATAAATTTCGGTATGATGGAATTAATTCATTTTCTGAATTCATATATTTCAGAATTGATATATATTTGAATTAAATTCATATATATTTGACGGCAGGAGTACATATATTTAGTGTTGACAACTTTTAGTGAGTACACTATGATATTCAAATTATTATGACTTTTAGAATCTATTAAGAAATCTTTTAAGATCGCATCCAGTTTGTCTCTTATATCAGTAATTTATGAAAATTAGTGGTTCAGTAGTTGTCGAATTATTAAAAGTGGATTGTTTAGTGTAAGAACACGACAGCGGCTCGTTTTAAACTTTTGCATTTAACAGTTTAAATTCAAGAAATTTTGGACATACAAGAATAATTAGACACAATTTATATGAATATTGAGCATTTGACGTGTTCATGATCCCCGTATTTTTTTTATGGGTTTTATACCTATCCTCCCAATGGTTTACATTTGTACATCAGTTATGTTTAATTGTGATCCGATATTTAAATAAATCAGTTGGGTTGTTTTCTTTTAAAAGAGAATCATCCATTAGTGTAGCTTCGCTATGAAGAGGAAAACGTTTTTTTTATCTCAAATAAACGTTACATCAAAACATTTTAATCCGTCAAAATCTCAAGATCGAATTTTTTTATGATCACTGTTCTCTAGTTATAGTAGAGTAAAAAAAAAACTGCTTCATCATCAGTGATGTATTATTTGATCAGTATGCTTTGCTTTTATCAAATGAAATTGAACAAAATGTCGATTATTGTTTTCTGTTTGTTCTTAATTAAATTTAAAGTATAATTTTCTTTTAAGTATAATTTGTTGGCATAGTGAAATTGTGTCTCTTTTTCAAGTTCTATTGTCACTTTAAGTTCTATTAGTTTGATATAACGTTTTTTATCAATTTTAATTAATAGTATACTTTTATCGCTTGCAAGTTATTGAATATTAAGTTTGTCAAGATTCAGAATTCAGATCCTGGAAACTGAATATTCTAGCCTTAACTTTATTCTGTTTCGAAATATGTATTTTATCTTGCAGCTTGTTGAATACTAATAAGTATATTCATTTTTACTTAGAATTATTTACTAAGGTTGTAGTTGAGGTTATTTTGAGTTTATTTTCTTCTAAATTGAATTTTGGAATTCTAAAGCAAATGTAAAAGAAACCCTTTGAGGAGCAAAAGGAGGTTAACTATGACCAAATTTGGCTCCTTTCTGATCGATCGCCCTTGGCAAGTTGCGCCCACGCCAATCTCATCAAAACGTCGAGATTCATTGGGGCTTAAGGCAGTGGAAGATTTAGGTTTCATTTCAAGTGGCAAAACATTGATCCGGACTAAAGAAAAATTATACTATAATATTGTTGGAACTTGAGACTTTGATATTGTGATGATTATAATCAAAACAAATTAAGGGAGTATGGAAAGATAAATTGGTGAAGGTTTTGTTAAACTACTTTGATATGCTATCTTGCTTGCTAACTGTGATCTCATCTAAGCGTAATCTAAATTTTATCTTAATCTCGTATGTACTGTATTGATCATGATAACAGTCATGGACATGTGCCTGGGTAGGCCAGTGTACTTGCTTCCGGATTTGCAGAACTCAGGTTCGATTCTCACTCTGGCCCTCAAGTTTTTCACTAGGGAGGTGAAAAGTCCGAGTAAATTGTCCTTAGGAAAGCACGTTAAGTCTTTGGTTGCTATTGTATTTTGTCAGGTACTTATCAAAGGTCCATACTAAATATACACTTAGTTATATTTAGGGCTCCTAATGTAGAGTCATTAGGGTATTGCAACATTGACGTGAGGGATCAGTGTCAGAGGTATAGTTTAGCAGTAGACTCTCCATCGTATAAGAAAGAAAAAAATAAACGTCATTAACTGTGACCAGAAACACAGTTTTTTGAAAAAATAAACAAGAACAAATTATTGTCATTTCAAAATAGTTCTGAGAACTATAAAGTATGACGTTGCTTAAGGAATTTTAACAAGAAATTAGTTGCCTTATTGAAAAAAACATGTTCAAAAACTTTACTGGATGCAGAAGAGTTTTGTCTTCAACTGTCATTTTCCGAAAACAAGCACCAGCATGATTTTCGGGACTTTTTGGAATATAAGCCTTTCCCCAAAAATAAGTCCTAGTTCAGATAATGTGGAAAATACAAGTCGTTTAAAAAATGCTGTTGAATTTAGCTGACATAATATTTCTGAGAATCGCTTAGAACAAAATATTCTGTGAAATCCCTTGTTTACCTCTACAGTTCGTTTCAAGAAATACACAGGCACGTGTCAAAATTAATTCTTGGAATTTATCAAATAGAAGTTATCTTAAAAATACAATGTAAGACAGCAGTCTACATAGCGTGACGGTACAGGTACGACGTTCGTGCATTTCAGTTTTGTATGTCTGATTGTTCCCAATTACTCATTGTACTTGAAGCCCTCCCACGAAAATAAGTCCTTCCACGTATTTTGGTCCTAAAAATAAAGTAAGACGGTGTCTTATTTTCGGAAAAAGACGGTACATTCAGACAGTGTTGTTAGTGTTGTGAACAAATTAAAAATGTTCTAAGAATAAATAGAAAACACGAATTCCTAGTAACTCTTCGTTTCAAGAATAGGTGTAACTTCTTGTTCTATTCTTTCCAGAACACTTTTATTTTCATTTCACTCTTTTGAATGATGTAGTAAATTCCCAATTACTCTTTAACAAATTTTATTTCGTTCTGGATTTATTACTTGATACTAGCTGGTCGAAGAATTAAGCTATCTTGTCATTGGATTTATTTATGTTGTAAACATTTTTTTTGTCAATGCTCAACTTATAGATTCTCAATTTTAGTTCTTCTCTAGCAGTAGGAAGTGTGGCTCACTCATTGTTTAGCACCGATTTCGTAATGGGACGAGCCGCATTACCGTGGAATAACGAAACTTTCGACTAGACTGTCTAGAAGTAGAGATTGTTCATTAATATTAGTTAAATATTGAAGTTTATATAATGTAAATTTCATGTTCTTCTAATTTAAAAAAAATCTCTCTTCTGCCTGTAAAAGTTTTTAAAATAAAACCAAAACGTTGGCAATGAGAGTTTGATTTTGAACCTAGAAATTTGACCATATCCCGATTGTATAATACACCTATATTTATGTACATGATTTCACATAAACACGTGAATTAACGGTCAGTGATCAAACCACAATATGAAATGGAGCAAAAAAGACTAAGATCTTTCAACCGTAACAAGCGGTCTTCGTCAGAGTCAAAAGCCCAACTAAAACACAAGATGCAGAAACATAATGGTTACGGGTTGAGAAGAGTGGGAGGGAAGAGAATATTTTAAAAGGGTTTAAAGTGCAGGAAAGGACAATAGCCCAGGGAGGTATGTTTAGGTAAACAAAGGATTGCACTAAGAAAAAGTAATAAAACTATCCGCTAGCTGCAACCCTCTTAGAGGCTATTGCCCTCATCATGACTGAGTTATGTTTGGAAAACCCGTTACTAATGTTTATAATATTTGATCTATTAAATTTAATCAGAGAGATTTCGATAACATTTCTTGACAACATCGATTTTCCATAGGTAAAAAATCATCAATATGATGTTTTTCATTAGTTATATGCAAGAATAAGGCGCTACTTTTTTCTTATCCACTTACTACTACTACTCCCTCTCCAGAGAACTAGAGTCCGCTGGTATGTACAATATTCCTTGCGAAAACTGCCATTAAAGTTATTTTAGTCAAACTGGTAAATCTTTAAAGACACGTGTAAAACTACACCAATCGGAAAAAATTGGGAAAACGATCCAAACTGGACACAAACAAGTTCAAACACGAAGAGTAACACACAGATAAAGGGACATACTTACTAACCCAAATTTTTGGATAATCCATCTTCAGGAGAAAAAAATTTTCCGGCTCTTTTCACCTGAAGACGGATTTACCTAAAATTTGATTTCATAATGTGTCTCTTTTCTTTGTGTGTTACTGTTCTTCGTGTTTGAACTTATATATATATATAATATATATATATATATATATACACTTTTTCTTTGGAAATACGATCCAAAACGGACAAATATAGTTCAATATAGACAAAGAAACACAGAGAAATCAAAAGAACTCCAACCGTCTCTGAACCAGTGCGCTTGGTTTCCCTCTCATATCTCTCCTGAAGACGGTTCAAACCGAAAATTAGAGACTGTAAGTGTGTTCTTTTGATTTCTCTATGTTTCTTCGTCTATATTGAACTATATATATGTATATATATACATTCTTGAAATAAACTGTGACACATTGACAGAAACATAACAAAGACTCACTTTTCAATATTTCGACTGTAATGGTGGTCGTCCTCAGGAGAAGAAGTGAATTTACGGAGGGACGACAGTCAACACACACACACACACACACAACACACACATATATATATATATATATACATATATTATATATATACAACATACAAATTATATATATAATATATATATATATATATATGGATTAATTTACCACAATGAAAACAATTTTTTAAAAATGAGCATTTTTTAAAAAATTGTTTTCATTGTGGTAAATTAATCCATCTATTATATCAAGTGTTATTTTGATTATTATTCATATATATATATATATATAGAAATACTTTCAAAACGGAAAGAGAGATGAATAAAAAACAGATATGAGGATTCACCTTCAATATAATATTTCGACCCTTTTATGGTCGTCGTCAAGAAAGGAAGTGGAGCGGCGAGGTGACGAAAGCCAAATGGGCTTTGATCGAAATGTTAACAGGTTCGCTCAATTATTCCACGGTATTTAGTCGAATTCTTTACTGACTCGTATAGGGTCGTAAAATACACAGTTAAATTATCTGGGAGGGTCTTTTGTTTCAGCCATTTATTGTAAGAGAAACAAAAAGAAATATTGATAACTGTGCTTCAGATTATTTACTTCATGTAAAATATATAGTAATATAAAACAATTAATATATAATAGTACATGTTTGGTTTGAGTTTTTTAAAAGTTTCAACACAACATGTAATAGGTATTGATTGCTGGTGCAGACTCAACTCCTGTTTTCATTCTCATTCAACTCGAGTGCTTATTTATTTCACCTGACAGCCTTCACAGCTTTCAGCTGCTTATATCCCTTACAGCTGTGTGTATTCAACTGTAATGGAATTAATAGATATATTATTTCTTTTTTTTTTTTAATTATTTTAGCTGTAAAAACTATTATTATGTGGGGGCCAGGTTAGCTCAGTGGTTAAAGTACTCGCCTCTGAACTGGTAGGTCCGGGTTTGATACCCACTTGGCCCTCGATTTATTCACGTGGGAGGTGAATAAATCTGAGCACGTCGTCCCTCAGAGAGGGCGTTAAGCCGTCGGTCACGAGCCTGTACGATGTCAGGTACTCGTTAAAGATCCCTACTCTAAATACACTTGAGTTAGGCAAAATTTAGGACTCCCACTGTAGAATCAATCTTCATTATGTCATCGTCATCAGGAGAAGGAAAAAAGAAGAAAAGGAGCTGTTTGCCAGCCGAGCAGAACTCTTCTTCTTCTTTTTCTTTTGATGACGACGACAGGTCGAAATATTGAAGTGAGTTGTGAATCGTTTCTACTCTTCTTTTCTTGTAATGGTTTGATAAGTTGTCCTAACGGACTGTTTCATGTTATGTATACTTACAAACGTCCAAACAACAGTAAGAATTATATAACTGTTTTCTTTTCTAGAAGCGTAGTTGACGTCTTCAGTCTGACACTATGGTGCCTCTATGTGTCTAGAAAGTAATCCTTTATTCTTTTTACACAAATATTCATCCATGTAATTAGCTGCAAATTTTGCTTAATGCCATCTGGATAGCATCAGGTGAACTCGTTTTCTCAAGTGGAATACTTTAATCTTGCCTAAGTGTATAAAGCGGTGGACAGGTTTACTCAGATAGATGGATGGGCTTCAGGCTAGATCGTAAATTAATTGCTTTTCGTCTTTCTTTATTTCTTCTTGTAAAAGACAAATTGGTTGACTCCGTGTATTTGTGAGGTTTTTTGATATTCTCAACCCCAAGTATTTCACCTTCTTTTCATTTTTTTCGCAAACATTTAAATTATTCCTACTCTGTTATAAAAGATTATAGTGATATGAAAAAAAACAAAACAATCTAGTTTGTGATTTAGAAGGGTATATATATTTTTTTAAACAGTTTTCGTTTTTATTCTTTAATGATTTTCGTCTATGTTTTAATGGTCAACGAATATTCCCATGCACATCAGTGCACATTGTAATTAGTAGTTTTGGACCAGAGGTCCACTACTGCTGAATTCTCGTCCTGTTGTTTTTTTTGTTAAGGTCAGTAAACATTGTCATGAATGGGGACAGTCTGTCAGGGGAAGGAGTCATCGTACTCTGTCAGGGGAAGGAGCCATCGTAGTCTGTCAGGGGAAGGAGTCATCGTAGTCTGTCAGGGGAAGGAGTCATCGTAGTCTGTCAGGGGAAGGAGTCATCGTAGTCTGTCAGGGGAAGGAGTCATCGTAGTCTGTCAGGGGAAGGAGTCATCGTAGTCTGTCAGGGGAAGGAGTCATCGTAGTCTGTCAGGGGAAGGAGTCATCGTAGTCTGTCAGGGGAAGGAGCCATCGTAGTCTGTCAGGGGAAGGAGTCATCGTAGTCTGTCAGGGGAAGGAGTCATCGTACTCTGTCAGGGGAAGGAGTCATCGTAGTCTGTCAGGGGAAGGAGTCATCATAGTCTGTCAGTGTGCGACTTGGTATGCAATATCTGCTAAGTAGGCTGTCATGTTTCACAGGTCTTTATGTAATTTGATAGATATGAAGGAATCAAAATAACAGTTTAAGAGAAAGGGAGACCAAGCACGTTGTAGACGCAACGGCAAGTAACCAACCCGGCAACCGCCAGTGCTGCCCCCCGTACTGTGGGGCGTATGTATATATATATATATATATATATATATTATACTGTATATATATATATACAGTTAGCTTCAGCTACTCAAAGGGACTACTTCTACCCGATGACGACGACTGTCGAAATATCATCGTTGTGAGTCTTTTGTGTGTATCTTTATTTGTTTTTTCTCCTTCATGTGTTAACTATATATATATATATATATATATATTAATATTATATTAAATTGACACAAAGAACACTCAGAAATGAAACAGAAACTCACTACTATATTTCGATGTCCTCGTCATCAGGAAGATAGAAACGAGTCGCTCCGCAGGCAGACAACGACTCAGTAGTCGTTGTCTGCCTGCGGAACGACTCGTTTCTATCTTCCTGATGACGAGGACATCGAAATATAGAAGTGAGTTTCTGAGTGTTCTTTGTGTCAATATAGTTTATTTAGTTCGTGCAATCGTTTCATTTAATTCGTATATATATATATATATTTAGATGGTCTAAATCCATAACGTTTATTTTAAAATCCCTGAAGACCTTTCAGAAGGACCATTAAATAAATTTAACATCACTGTTTTATGCTCGAGAAAAATCGATGATGTCCTTTTCTAAAGTTTTAAGGAGGAAGGGGAGGCATAATTCAAGCTGAACAAAGCTTCAATTAGCCCCCAGGTTTAGGGGATCTGAATCGATCGAAGTCTTGAATTGTCGCTGATTACGGTCAAAGTTCAGTCCACTCGGAGTGGGATTGGCTATATTCTCATCACATTCAGTGAAGTGAGTGACTTGGTGAATATTTAATGTCTTGATAGACATATGCCGTGAGGTTCATTAATGCAAGAAACCTACATCAATAATATTGATATAGCTTCTCGACCACGGATTTTTAAAGTTCAATAATGAGTTTCTGGATGATTTTTTTTAAAGAAATAAAACTCCTGTTTATACACAGACGTTTCCATCAAAAATTGTTTGGCATTTGCAAGGCTAAAAAAAAAATATTGATAACATTGAAAACAAATACATCCACAAAATATCAACCAATAGAAAACAAAAACACAATAAACCAAACCATAAACACCACATAAATTAAAGAAAACCACCAACATATCCAGGATTATTGTTTTCTATTAAAAAATAATAACACTGGCTATGTTTGTGGTTTTCTTTTACTTTATGTGGTTTTATGGTTTGTTTTATTGTGTTTTTGTTTTCTGTTGGTTGATATTCCGTGGATTTATTTGTCTCCACTATGTATGTCATCAATAAATTGTTTTTAGCCTTGAAAATTTCAAACAATTTTTGACGAAACGTCTGCGTATAAATAGGAGTGTTATTTCTTTAGACCAAATATCCTCAAGAAACTGATCTTTGAACTTTATACATCAATAATGTTCTCTTAAAATAAAAAAAGAAGCAAAATAAGTATTATTTTATTTTGAAATTCATTCATTTGAATTCAAAAGCTAGATGTTTCAAGCTTTTTGTATTTTTTTGTACTTTTTGTATTGAACAATACATATCTTAAAAATAAAACTATTAAAAATATTTATTTTTAATAATTTAAAAAAAATATTATTTCTAAATTGAAAATATTACAGTTGAAAATCCGTTTATAAATAGTATGACACACATAAAACATAAAAACAATACCTGAAAAAAATTTCATTTTTTTTTGCTTTTTATTATTTTAATTTTTTTTTATTTTCTATTTCTTACACCCTCAATATCATAGTGGATATAACTGGTTACTCTGTTATAAGGATTATAATGAAATTAAATTCACAAGTTTCTCACTATAGGACAGGCATTATGAACTTGGGTGCCCTATTATATAATTTCCAAATGACCACGGGCCGCATGGTAATTATGTGGTATTTCGATACAGACGAGCTATATTATGTATAATGTGTTTCTAAATTCTAATACATTATAAATTCTAATGTATAATGTATATATAGAAAGTTCACACGGTAAAGAGAAAAACAGATAAAACACACACCAAAAAGACTCACAATGATATTTCGACATTCGTCGTCATCGGGCAGAAGTAGTCCCTTTGAGTAGCTGAAACAAACTCATATATATAGAAATACTTACTGTGTGCTATATTAACATGTCAATAATTATTTAACTTTTTATTGTCCTTATAATGAAAATTATTATTAACCTCATATTTTGATTATGGTAAACAATTATAACAACACAATCTCCAAAATGTTATTGCGTCATACAAGAATGAACTAAAACATTTCCTGCTGTAGAGCTATCTCTCCAAAGTTGTAATTTCTTTCCAAAAGTCTGTGAGTTTTTGTTAATAAGCAATAAGCAAAACAGTTTTTAATATTTAGATAGAATTCTAGATAATCTCTGAGGGCCGCAGGTTGCCCACGCCTGCTATAGGATAATGAACTATATACTTTTTTGGTAATACAAGCAGAAATACCCGGCGTTGCCCGGGTCTAGAAGTTTTAAGTATAAAATATGAAATGATCGAAATGAAAATTGGGTTCAATATTATTTTATGCATTTTTGTCTTACGATTCTTCATTCATGATCTACAGTCCCTTGGACGTTTTTTAACATTTTCAGGAGAATAGTGGTACCTAGGCTATGAAAGAAGCATCCTAGAGCAAAAAATCATTAAATAACATTGAGTTCGATTTTTATTTTCAACATTTCATATTTTATGCATTAAGGCCGTAGACGCCATATTTGTTGAGCAAAAATGCAAAAACTAAAAATTGGCAAATTTTTGAGGTTTTTGGGCCCTAGGGGGCCTGGGTTAGGCTGCCCCCAGAGTTTAATAGCCTAAAACCTCCCCAAGACCTATAGAAAGTGCCTTGCAAAAGAATTTTTGAAAAAGGTCCATTGTAGGCCGAATGCATAAGGTACAAACATACATACATACATACATACAGAGCCACGAAGAAAATTTATATATAGATTCTGAAACTTGTTAAAAAAATGAAGGTCAAATCTACAATTTGTGAATGAAATTTGTTTGAAAGATAATGTGACACTTGGGACAAAAAAATTGATTTTTGAAAATTGTAATGTGAAACTTGTGACAAAATGTTGAATAGTTGAAATTGTTATGTGAAACTTGGGGCAAAAAAATAATTGTTTGGAATTTATAATTTGAAACTTTTAAAAAAAATTTAAGAAACTATTGATAATAGCTAAAGCTTTGTTAAAGTTAATAAGAAACCCATATAAAAATACAATAATTGTCTTTAATATCAATCTGAAAACAATAATAAAATTTCTGGTACCTGGTTGTTTCCAATTGAACAAAGCGTGTGGAAATATTATCATAAAGATTAACCTACCTGCGGCCGCCATTACCAATTAAAGTCAAAATGTAAACAAACAGGTTATACAGCAAACCTTATCTATTATAATATTTTTGGGATATTACCTGAACTAAAACTCTGATTTTCGATTTTTATTTCCAACATTTCATATTTTATGTATTAAGGCCGTAGACGCCATATTTCTTGACAAAAAATGCAAAAACTCAAAATCGGCAAATTTTTGAGGTTTTTGGGCCCTAGGGGGTCGGGGTTAGGATGCCCCAAAGAGTTTAATAGCCTAAAACCACCCCAAGACCTATAGAAAGTGCCTTGCAAAAGAATATTTGAAAAAGGTCCATTGTAGGCCGAATCCATAAGGTACAAACACACATACATACATACATACAGAGCCACGAAGAGAATTTATATATTGGTAATATTACTACAAAATAAAAAAAAAATAAGTCTCAATTTTTTCATTAGTAACTCTTTTACAAGAACTGAATTGGATGAATTTCTTAAAAAAAGAAAAAACCATGTTAAATATTTCTCGACCATTGTTAGCACGCACTAATGATTTCTCATATTATATTGAAAATACCAAAGTCATTTAACTGTTGTTACTAATTATATTTAAACGTTTTGAAATGTGAGCTAGTTGTCAACAGGCTCTGCTTAAAGCGATTCAAATTAGGTGAACTATACCCGAATGGAAAAACCAGCAGGGAGGGAAGATGTGACTCAGAAATTAGAGTCTGACGCGTCACTCAACTAACTGCAGGCTTCAAGGCATTGTTTGTCCCTCTAGAGAACTGCTGGTTGTTTTGTGTCACTAGTATAAATGCCATATTCGTAAAGAATTCCTTTGTTTTCAAAGTCTTCATTTATTGGCTTCCATTTCATTTTTACTTCCTATTTAAGTTATGGATGAGTCATATTTTCAAGGCGATCTATATTGAAAGGCCGAAATTTTTTCTTACAAGTTTATTAGAATAGGTATCTAGTTCGAGTAGGAGTCTGCTGTTTTTGAACTACAACATAGGAGGAGCTCCTAGCCACTTATAAGTTCCTGTTACTTTACGGATGCACGAATCAGAGAGCTTAGCTTCAGTGTCTACTTGCCTAGAGTAAACAAGGGACCTCATACACTTTTTATACATTTTATATAAAAAAAGTGTTTTTACATATATAAATAAAATATATGTTATTTATGACATTTTATATACTCCCTTTTCCTCTTAGACCACCAAAAGTTATAATATGAGATACATATGAGCCGTTTGTTTGAAAATAAAGTCTATTTTGACAGAAAAATAGATAACGATAAAAATTAATACAATTTACTATGAACTTTCTGAACTATTAACAAATTTATTTCATAGTTTTTACAAATTATTAAATAACATAAGTGTCATTTAACATAGTGTAACATTATTATTCACATGCAGTGTATAAAATGGAGGATGTGAAAATATTGCAATAAACTCCCTCCAAGTAGAGTACTACGTCGGAGGAGAAAAACCAAAAAACAAAACTATGAACTTTTTATTTATAAACTTTTTCTTAAAAAAATCTGTTATAATTCAATGAAAATTACCTAATTTAACGAAATTTTAATTTTATCGTTACCTAATTTTTTGTCAAAATGGATTTACACCACTTTCAAAGAAAAACTGTTCATATGTCACATGTATTTAATGTAATAAATGTATTATTTATATGTAATATAAAACTATTCCCACAATTTGATCCATGAGTGACTAGGTTTTACCGTTTTTTAGTGCTTGTACTGATTTATCGTAGGTCTTGTGGCCACCGGGTTTATAACCTACTCTATTTCATCTTAGGGTATCTTGCACGCTTCGGAACTGCATTTTTCGACTAGGATTGTACCCACTGCAGTGGTGTAGGTTTTGCCCTCGGCGGTCGTAAGATTGCTGCCCCCCTCCCTCTCTTCAATATTCCTGAGAAGTCCTCAAAATATATATTTTCATGAAATTACATTCAAATCTAATTTCAGACTGCTGTTATTAGCTGCAGACTTTCATCTTATTACAGTAGTCGTATACATATACAGTCATCATCAAAGAAAACTAAATATAAACAAAAACGTATAATTCAAATCATAAAAAATTGTTAAATTCTATTAACTAACTGGTTACGTAAATAAATATAATAAATTTTCAACCCCATTAAAAAACTAGTTTTAAAAAATTAAAAAAAGTATTTTTAATTTGAAAATATTATAGTTGAAAAACCGTTTAAAAATAGTATTACACACATAAAACATAAAAACAATACCTTAAAAAATTTTCAGATTTTTTTGACTTTTATTATTTTAGTTTTTTTTATTTTCTATTTTTACACCCTCAAAATACATACCTCATACATACACATTTACATACCTCACTGTGATACTTTTGACGGAACTAAAAAACTACAATAAACTTGATTTATAGAATTTTCCTATAACCTACCACAGAACTTCCGTTTGTCAATCTTTTAACCTCCCAGTTGTTATCCTCAATAAATCTCGTTGACTCTCTTTCTACGACTGTATTTATGTACAAGTAAGTGCTTTAATCTAACCGCATTTCTAAAACCTTCCTTACTTTATAGCTCCAGAGGAATAAAAATTTGCTCTGATTCCCGATCTCTGTAGTTCTTTTAATTATTTTTTCCATTGTTTTATTTTCATTAATTTTATTTTTTATCTTATTATTTATTTTATATTGTTCAATATAATTTCATCATGTTGTATTGTTTTTGTTTTCCTCTTTTCTTAATTTTTTCTTTCCTGTTCTCTTTTTCCACTTTTCATCTCTTGTTATGGTGCCAGCAATGCTTGAATCAAGTGACTTCAAGTCTTCCTTCGGCGTAACATTGGTTCCTTTTCCTCTTCTGATGGTGATGAATATCGCAATTCAGAAGTTAGTTTTATGAGTTTTTTTTTCTGTGAGACTGGATGCATAGTCTGTTTAGACTATTTAATCTGTTTTAACAGTATAAATTAAAGAAACTATATCTTATTTCAAGGCACAGTTAAGCAAATTGGACCTGTGGTTGATCTTCGAAATTTACGAGTATCTTTGAACATGAACTCTGACCTGATTATTGATTCTTCCAGCTGTTTTGTTACCTTCCCAGGGTTATATAAATATTAACAAATGTGAAATATATATAAAAAAAGATCATATAAAAAGTCTCATAATCAAAAGAGTCATATCTTTTGAAGTTTCTAACGGAAGGACTGGATAGTTGTGAATGGTAAATATTAACAAAATATCCATTGTTTACGAGCTGTGAAAGCAGTTATTGTATGGTATTTACTCATGATTGTGAGGGATATTACATTGAGTCTTAATCAGGGGGTTTTATTTTACAACGCGTTTCGAACACTTAGTGTTCATCATCAAATACATCTACAGTACATCAAGTATTCATCATCAGGTACATCTACCTGATTTATAAAAGTACATATACAGTACGTCAAGTATTCATCATCAGGTACATCTACCTGATCTATAAACATAAGTGATATATAAAGACTTTATATTGTAGATGTACCTGATGATGAATACTAAGTGTTTGAAACGCGTTGTAAAATAAATTCTTTGTGGCGAAGGCTTAATATATGTCTCTATCCAGTGTTTAAGTGTGCCTTGAGGTTTACCTTGGGAGGTGTACACCAATCTGTCAATATACTTATCTTAAACAAACCGGATATGTTTCCTCAGCGCAACCCCTCCTACTTGATCGTTCTTAACGATTGTGTGGAAATTACTGGTATATTTAACGCTATATCTAAATTTATTAATGTATGTAGTAAATTTAATGACTGAAGAATATTGAAAAATATGACAGCTTAACTGTCAGTGACTTGTTTGTTTCTTTTCCAACGCCGGCACTTATAAGGCTTTCACCTTTTAGTGCTGTTCTAGGAGGCGGGAATTGTGGCTCATTTACTATTTGGCACCTATTTTAGTAATAGGCGAGCCATATTACCTGTTCACTCTACATTGGGAGTCCTAAATTTTGCCTAACAGAAGTGTATTTAGAGTGGGGATTTTCAACAAGTACGTGACATCGTTTGGGACCGACGGCTTAAAGTCCTCTCCGAGAGACGACGCGCTCAAATTTTTTCACCTCCCACATGAATAAAATGAGGGGGCAGAGTGGGTATTGAACATCGGATCTACCAGTCCACAGACGTGCACGTTGCCACTGGGCTAACTTATACATACTCGTATTACTCGTATATAATTTTTTAAAATTTTTATATATATGTAATTTTTCTTATCTCGATCAACGTTTCATCAATATTTGTAGACATCTTCTGGGTTTGGTATTTTTCTATTTCAAAAAACATTTAGATGACTGTTTTATTCAGATTAAACCACACCGATTTGAATACAGCGGTCATGTTAAATTTTTTTTACAATAGAGAAATACCAAGTCTTGAAGATATCTAAAAATATGGAAGAAACGTTGGCTTAGTGGTGGTGTTTTACTGTTTGACGCTGGACCAAATCTCAAAAATAGTATATATATATATAACACTTTTTCGTTGGAAATATGATCCGAAACGAACAAATATAGTTCATTGCAGAAAAAGAAACATAGAGAAATTAAAAGCACACACTTACAATCTCTAATTTTCGGTTTGAACCGTCTTCAGGAGAGATAAGAGAGGGAACCAAGCGCACTGGTAAAGAGACAGTTGGAGATTGTAAGTGTGTGTTTTTAATTTCTCTATGTCTCTTTACCTACATTTTATTTTATTTGTCCATTTTGGAATGTGGGTATCGAACCCCGTACCTGCCTGGTCAGAGGGGAGTACGTTAATCATTGAGCTAACCTGGCTCCCACTCTGAGTGATTCACTCATCTTTTGTGCAGATGTTTTCAATGATGATGGTAATATTAACTCTACTTAACCAAAAAAGCATTAGTTTCGAAACAGTCACCAGACATCGAAACGATGTCTCAGAATATATATGGTTATATATCATCATTTCTAAAGCGCTAGGAAGAGTTTGGTAATATACCGACGCTGCACTTTACAATATATTACCAGCAGACGTATCCGTCTTTGACGCGTACTTTCTAAAATTCAGTGATGATACGTAATATTCCAAAATATTATTAGAAATGATACTCGTAGAATAGTAGAAAATATCATTACTGAAACAGCCCATAATTGTCATTAGATCTGAAGTTTCTTTGACGTTTTTGCAGCTTTAGATACTGAAGTTACAATTTGACTTTATTCTAGGCATACTTCGTATTTAATACGCCAGTAGGTAGGACTCCTTTTTGAAAGCGAACCAATTATAATAAACGAAAAGAAGTTAAAATCAACTAACAATACCTATTTACTACATATCAAACTTTTAGAAATGCCCATGTATATAAACATGTTTTGTCTCTGCATTGTTTAGAACAAACTCATTTCAAGCTATCTTTACGTTTTATACATTAGAGCAAAGGAAATAAAATATAATTATTTTAAATTTATACAAGTATTTGTAAGTTTCTGATACTGTAGCAAGTATTGTTAATTGATATACCTGTGCAGCTAGCATACACAGCTTAAAAGTCCATAACTTCCCTTGTACGTTTATTTTCCTATCCATTCAAATCTTGGTTTTTAAGTTAGAGATACAAAAAACCTACAGTTTCAGTTTGCTATGACTTATGTGACTGAGTTTGCTTGTAGTAAAATTCTTAGACAAACAAACAAAGATTGGATTCAGTTTCTGTAATGTATAAAACGTCAAAGTAACTTGAAATGAGTCAGGTCTAAGCAGTGTTTAGGCAAAGCCTTTCTTTTATTTATATAGCTATTAACTTCTTTATGATTATTTCTACTGAGAATATTAACCTTCTATCTGTACCTGGCTTGACAGGTGAGTTTTTTCAGCCCACCTAATACCCTATCTGTCTTATTTGATTCATTTTATTTATTCACTTGTTGAGTAAATAGTAGAACGGGGATTTATTTCATTTAGTATCTAAATTTAGTTAATTGCTGTAGTGTTAAGTAAATTGGTTCAAGATTACCGTGACGGCCTTGGACGAAAACTGACACTTATTTCAAACTAACTACAATGTCAGAGGCTCAAAACTGCCATAAAGCCTTAACTGCTTCAATTGTGTGATTTATGCGTTAAGTCCACGTGTTGATGGTTTTATTATCTGTAAATACATTTTAGGCTTTTTTTTAAATGCCTATTTGACATGGTTAATTTCAGATGTCTATCTTGTGATTCATTTTTAATTGCGGAAACAATTTTATTGGTGTTTATGTAATAAAAAAATTTTTTAATCTTCAGAAAGGACGAAAAGTAGCTTTTTATGTCTAATTTTCAGATAATACTCTAAGACATTTAATCTCCGTACTTAAAAAAAGGGGAGGGGGATCATGAAAAAACAGGGATATAATTCAGTTTGTCCAACCTAATTACTTTGTTGATATCGATTTTCAGATATTAAGTCAAATGAGATTGGGAAGAGTTAGGATGGTAAACCTGATTTTTAAATCCCAACTGTATTGCTAATTATTCTATTTTGTTTTGTTTACTCTCTTTTATTTAACTTTTTTAAACCTTTATTTTTGACTATTAATTTCTTTATATTAATTAACACTGAATAAATTATTACTATTATAGAGCCTTTTCTGGAGATAAAACATTGTATGCACCTCGTGAATAATGAGCTGTTACTCCCTCGCGTAGTTATCTACCTCAGCGTCGCCTCGGGATTCATTAGCCTTGATTCCTTCGGCGTTGCCTCAGTAATCCACTAAGACACTCGGGAAGTAATAGACCTCATTATTCCCTAGGTGAATAAATACATATTTTAATAATGTAGATTGGAAAAATTTGCTATGTTTGTTTGAAAGCCTAGTCGTATTTACTATATAGTTAACACAGTAATTATTAATGATATTATTATTAACAATTATTATTACTACTATAATAATTAGTAACAATGAGTAAAATCTGTATCACTCTATAGTTATTATAGCCATCTATCAAGTTGGTAACCCTTTGTAGTTACTGTAGTCACTATAATAATCGGTATAACACTGTAGTTATAGTAGCTTCAGTGACTACAATAATCAATAGCAATGAGGGTCATTGGTGTCATACTGTAGTCACCATACTAATCAGTTACTACAGTAATTCTTAGTTATCAATATATTCGGTATTCCTTTGGTAGTGGGGTACAGTAATCCCCGTATTACAGGGTACTCTTACAACGCGTTTTCATATAACGCGATTTCATGTCCTATAGTATAACGCGTGGATCCCGTTATGCTGTAATCCCCACTATATCACGGTACTCTTATAACGTGATTTCATGTCTCTTCTACAACGCGGAACCAATCTACCGTGTTATAGTAGGATTACTGTATTCATAATGAAGGGGAAGTCACAAGTTTCCACACTTTGTAATAAGTAGATATCTTATTGCTAATTCATTAAGAACTATCTAATTGGGTTAAACAGCAGGGTATGTTTCAAAAGTGCAGTACTGCTACTATTGTCCTTGTGAAAATGAAAACAATTAACTATAATGAGGACGTTAATTCGAGACAGTTTCAGAAGGTAGACAGATACAGAGAGCATTGGACAAGTGATGTACGAATATAGAATGAGTGCTAACAAATTATCGATCCGTGATCGGAATTTAAATTACCGCTTGCTTTAATTAATAACAACTTCTCTCCAGGTTAGTATGATGAAATTAAAGTTTTAATAACTTATGTTCCATTTTTTGTGGTTGTAAAGGATGCATATATTTTGTATATATATATATGTCATGTAAGAAATATTATTTCTGTGTTTGTGGCTACTGTTTGTATTCGTCAGGGTTTCTGGAAGAGATTTTCTGACGACATTGCTTGGTTCCACTGTAGTGTTGCCTAACATTGCCCACTTAGAGAAGGTCAAGAGATCAAATCGCTGTTGTCACGCAAGAGTTTTCAGAGTTCGTTCACCCTTTATTGAATAAGGCTAAGGGCGATACAGTTCACACCGTGGTGTGCCGCCCGGTATTCCTTCTTCTGTACTTTTTTCTTCTTTTGTTCAAGAGCACTGCTTAAATCAAGACAGTTTGACTCTTCTGAATCATTCTTTTAATTTAACAAAAATTAATATTTGGACAATTAATAAAATTAATAATCTGTCCAAGCTATCACACCAGCACACTGATATGCTG
Organism: Hermatobates lingyangjiaoensis; assembly: GCA_026182355.1. Lineage (NCBI taxonomy): Eukaryota > Metazoa > Arthropoda > Insecta > Hemiptera > Hermatobatidae > Hermatobates > Hermatobates lingyangjiaoensis. The sequence continues at coordinate 101,730 of JAPFBL010000137.1, read as the reverse complement.
AATCACTTTCTAAATAAAATCCTGACTGTTATAAATGTCGTAATATTGAATGTGAGTCCTCGATGTGTTTTCCATTCGTCTTCATTTAAGTTTTCGAAATATATATATATATATATATAATATAAAAAAAATAGAAATATAAATATTAAAATAAGCACAAGGAAAAGTAAAAAACACAGAAAATATGCTCTAAGGCTTCAATTAAATATTTATTATTATATATATTATATATATATATATATATATATATATATATATATATAAAGCTTTCACATAAACACGTGAAATAACAATCAATGATCAAACCACAATAAGAAATGGGAAAACAAGACTAAGATCTTTCAACCGTAACAAGCGGTCTTCGTCAGAGTCAAAAACCCTCAGTTCGGTTTTTGACTCTGACGAAGACCGCTTGTTACGGTTGAAAGATCTTAGTCTTGTTTTCCCATTTCTTATTGTGGTTTGATCATTGATATATATATATATGATTGAAATAAACGGCAGCTTTCACATTCAACACGTTGGCGAAAAGGTGATTCCATATATTAACCGTGACCAAATTCCTAGAAGAAGAACAATTTATATATATATAGATTATGATTTGTTTTCTTGAACCAATATTTATATTATGTAATTTTTTGAGGGTTGAGGTCTAATAATTTTAAACTAGTCCTTTTGCCGACGTTTCGACATATATTTATGTCATCTTCAGGGCTTGGAAATCTGTTTATTTTCCAGCATACCTTAATTTACTGTTTGGTTTCTCCAAACAAACAAATAGTAGCCGGCATGTGTTAATCATGAAACAGTAGTAAATTAAGGTATACTGCAACATAAACAGATTTCCAATCCCTGAAGATGATAAATATATGTCGAAACGTCGGCAAAAGGACTAGTTAAAATCATTAGACCTAAACGCTAAAAAAATTACATCATATATATATATATATATATATATATATATATATATAAACTAGAATTTAAAAAAGAACACATAGAAAGGAAACCACTGAACTCACTACTATATTTCGATGTCCTCGTCTTCAGGAAAAGAAGTGAATCGCTCCAAAGGCTGATAACGACTCATTTCGTTATATATATATATATATATATATATATTATAGATATATATATATATATAACATTATATATAACAATATATATAATACATTATATATATATATATATATATATAATAGTCTATGAATACTATAAATACATGTTGAACTATGTAGAAAAAAATATGAATTTCCTCAACTTTCCAAGTGGACATATATATTTCCAACGTCGAACTCTTAACACTTAATAAATTATAATTATAGAGCCTTTTCTAGAGATAAAATATTTGTATGCACCTCGTGTATAATGAGCTGTTATTCCCTCGCGTAGTTATCTACCTCATCGTCGCCTCGGGATTCATTAGCCTTGATTCCTTATGTAATCAAAAGGTAATAATCGTACTCAGGGAATCAAATATTGTTTTTTTCATATTTATTAATATTTTTCAATTCAAGCACAGTTCGTAAGCATTCATATTCATTTATCGCCCTGCATGACTGTTTGTTGACTGGATTGCTTTCATAAAATACCAAATAATAACGTCTAGAATAGGGGTCTAGGTTAGTTGAATGGTTAAAATACTCTCCTCTGGGCTGGTAGTCCGGGGTTCGATCCCCAAGCTGAGGTTACAGTTTTTTCCAGTTTGACCCTTAATTAAAGTAAGTTTTGCCAATGCATAGAGTATTTCTCAGTTCTGGCTTGTTGGATGGAAGTAGTTGATGATTATTGTGTTCCAGATGGAAGGGCAGCATATACAAACTAGTTTGGCCAGATCTCTTCGCTTTCCTCTCGCTCTACTATTGTCTTCAGGCCACTTACATCTACGTACTCAATAGTGATCAGAAAAGGTGAGTACTATTGATATAGTGAAACGTTTATAGTTAAAAGAAATCTATTTTGTTCATTTTCCAGTATCCATTGCTGTTGTAAGGGCGGAATGTGTAGCTCATTTATTATTTGGCATCCATTTTAATTATGAGCTAGCTACAACCCAGAGTATTTTACATTGGAAGTCCTAATTTTTTATTAATATTAGAAATAAAATAAATCGTCATACCTCTGTTTAAAGAAGAACCTGGTTAAAGACACTTTCTTTCGAAGGTGGTTAACAACCGAAACCGGTCCGAATACTTCAACGGCATTATATGAGATATGATGGTTTATTCTGTTTCTAATATTAATTATAATAACCTCAGTGGTACTAACAGTATGCATAAATCCTAAATTTTGACTTAATGAAGTATATTTAGAGTAAGTACCTGACATCGTATAGGCTTGAAACTGATGGCTTAACGCCCTCTCCGTTGTGCTCAATACGTACTCAATTTTTTCTCCTCCTGCGTGAAAAAATGATGAGCCAGAAATAGAATCGAACCAGGGATCAACCGGTCCGGAGGAGAGCACGCATGACACTGGGTTACCATGACCCCTTGATCTAGTCAAGTTGTATCCTCGATGTACTAAATAAGGCTATTGAAACTAAAGAAATAAATTATATTATTTAATCACTTCTAATATGCCTTGCTTCGCGAATATGCTAATTATCACGAACATTTATTAAATTTTAGCTCTTCAAACAATATCTGAAATTTGTTACTGCCCTCGTCTCCCCCTCATATATTCGAGGTATCATCAAATGTTCAGCAGAAGTAGAAATGTTCAGAATCGATCTTCTGGTAGCAACAATAATTTTTTAAATTTTAAGGATACGGATGTTGAAGTCTACATTTTTCTTAATACATTCTTTTCCCTGTGATACCTTGAAATACAGAATGATCAGAGTATTGTTTTCGGATTAAAATTTCAATATGGAGTTTTCATCAGAAATACACGTTTGGGGGTCCCCCGAGTCCATAAAATTCTTCACAGTCACTGTTATGCCATTGAAACTTAGTTCTTAGGAGTATTGAAAGTTTATTCTGGAACTATATAACCCAAAGAACTTTATACAACCCTATGCAAGTTGTATTTGAAATAAATTTTATGTATATTGTTCGTAAGATATTGTGTAAAGCGGTAAATTATGCTTTATATATAGCGGTAATAATTTTTTGTATATATGGTAGTTATTGTTGTTAAAAGTGTACAGTCCCAAAGTATAATAATAGTAGAACAATAATATTTTTGTCTCTGTTGGAACCTCATAGGTTGTAGTAATACTGTTATAAAAATCTACCTTCTTATTTGCTTCGCTTTCCCCGACCCCAGACCATTTCTTAACTCATTTCTCAAACCAGTGTTTATTGCAAAACAGCTTGAAATGTTGAGGAAAAGTACGACACAAGGCTATAAACTAATGAGTGATGATACTAGGATCGATGAGGTTGCAGTGGCAGTCCCCACAAGGGAACACACGTAGGCCGAACATTGACCCTTTGTATACCACGCTATGAAGATTCATGCTACATTGTGAGTTCCAAATTTTGCCTAACTGAAATGTATTTAAAGTAGGGATCAGTAACGAGTGCCTGACATGGTTATAGACTTGGAATCGACGGCTTAATGTCCTCCCCTAGGGACGACGAACTCAGATTTATTCATATTCCACGTCAATAAATCGAGGGCCAATGTGGGTATTGAACCCCGGACCTACCAGTTTTTTAGGCGAAGACGTTATCACTGTGCTAACCTGGCCCCTTACTGATGATACTATATTTTATAAACTATATCCTATCATAGTGACTTTTTTGTTTTAACAGGATGTTCGAGAGCATTTCGGAATACTGCGACAACTACAGCAACTATATCCCTCTGTCGTTTGTCCTTGGCTTTTACATCTCCATCATCATGCAGAGATGGTGGGACCAGTATCAGAGTATCCCGTGGCCAGACCCGATCGCGGTCTACGTCTCCGCACACATTCACGGCCAGGTGTCTCTCTTTGCCTTTCCTACTCAAGTCATCACGCTTGTCAATATTATTCCAACGAGGTCATTTCCATCTAAAAACTTCTCTTAGAAGTAAAATACGCAAACATATATAATTAATCTTTTGCTGTTTATTTTAAATTAAATTTCTTACAGTCCTTCATTAATCATCGTTCAAGCAAGTAGAAAACAGATTTTAAATCTCATACATTCGTTGTTCATTTTCTTCTCTCTCATGTTTTTACCCTAAGGTGATTGACAATTCTTATATACTTATTGCTACAAAAGGTTTATATTAACTTTTACATGCAATTAAAAATTACGGCAATAGATTTATTGACATAATAACAGAGTATCATATACTATGACATATATCATATACTATGAGTATGAATAATAGAGTGTCATATACTATGGCATATATCATATATTATGAGTATAAATAATACAGTGTCATATACTATGACATGTATAATATACTATGGCATATATCATATACTATCAGTATAAATAATAGAGTGTCATATACTATGAGTATAAATAACAGATTATCATATACTATGGCATATATCATATACTATGAGTATAAATAATATAGTATCATATACTATGAGTATAAATAACAGATTATCATATACTATGACATATATAATGTACTATGAGTATAAATAACAGAGTCTCATATAATGTGGAGTAAGAGTAAATGTACTACAACAGAGTGTCATATGGCATATGATACTCTTGATCAGGGTGTCAAACATACGGCCCACACAGGGGTTTGGTACGGCCAGGGGGATAAATCTGTGTTATTATAAAAAAAGAATGATTTGCTCTAATTTTCTTTAAAACCTGTGTTTCTTATATTGTCCGCTAGCGCCCAGTGTATTAGTACGCTCTAACTGCATGAAAGCAACACAGCGGCGGAACTAACACAGGGAGGTGGTAGAATTGAACATCTGCTCAGCGTATGTTGGCGTTTTATCCATTCCGTTGTCCTCGCACCTTCTCCAGCGAACTATCTTAGTAAACAAAGATAAATGCGGATACAGAGTGTTGGATTTTCAAAAAAAAAAGTAGAGATGTTCTTATATGTTCAGGGAAATTAATAGGAAACCTATATGTTAGGAGTAAGTTTGGTACTTAAAGAATACAATATCCCACACCATTATGATATCCAGCGTGGTGAAAAATACAACAGATATCACGGAGAGCTGAGATGACAGAAGGTAAATGAAGCGATGGTGTATCTAGGGAAACAATAACCTGTTTTCACTCGGAGTCGAGAAGCCAGTGATGAAAGTCAACTACGTAACTGCGAGTCAAATAGCATTAGCATCAAAGCCGTGCAGCGATGGAGAGTTCATCAAAAACTGCAAGCTGATGGCTGTTGAAATGTGTGTTTTGAGAAACGACCTGCTTTTTAGTGAATATTAGCTTGACAAGAAATACAGAGGCAGACAGGATTTCGTAAATATCGGCAGATTTAGATTTGGACTACCATGTGAAAGGCGAAGTGAAGTCATGTTTGTCATTTTCTGCAGTGATTAATGAGACCATTGATATTCATTTGGTCAAATTGCTTTTGACATATTCAAAAAGCAGTGTTTCAAGTTGCACAAAGCTGTGACTGAATCTTATACAAAATATTACTATAACTCTGATCAGTTTGTTGCATAACGCACTTAAACAAATTAAACTGAAAACTTGTTAAAAATGCACATACTTTTTTAAGTTGTTAGATTTGTTCACAATGTATTTAATTACTAATTGACTTATAAAGATTTTTATAATTGACTTATTCTTCTTTGCTCTAATTATTAGTGTTAGTGACTAATACAACAAAAAAGGTAACTTACTGTTAGTTCTATGTAATTTGGCAATGGCTTGCTGGCATGGCCCGCTTGAGACTACATTAAACTGTATTCAGCCCCCAGACTGAACTGAGTTTGACACCCCTGATATAGTTATATGTCATAGTACTGTATGTAATACTATGATATATATCATAAACGATGAGTATCAATAACAGAGTGTCATATAATATAGAATAAGAGTACTAAATGAGTTCCTGTTGTATTAATCTTATTTGTTCTGATTCAGTGAGGGTTGTCTACTGTATGAGTAAAACATGAAGGGTTTTTATAAAATTTACTCGTTTAAATTATTATGAACACACCTTACAGTTATGTAGACACTAAACATGTAACTGTTATTGTTTCTAATTAATATATCCTTTACAAAGACTAAGCACTTATTATTTATATGTTGACTAATGTGTTTCTTAACACAAGTGACTAGCTAGAGAGAGTTGTTAACTGAGGCATATCTTGTTGAGGCAGGACGACCGAGGAAGGCTAATGAGGAGGACTATTATGAGATATGTCTGTCTCTGTCTTACCATGGTCTTCACCATGGTTTGTCCAAGAGTCAAAAAGAGATTTCCAACTTATGACCATCTCGTCGATGCTGGTAATTTTCTTAGCTTTTTTTAATTTTTTTTTTTTATTTTATAGTGATAATAATTATATTGATATAGCTTATCGACTACTGATTTTTGAAATACAAAATAGAATTTTTTTTAAAAAATTAGGTCCAAAATTAATTACTCCAGATTACTCGTCGATAACTTTTCATTATTGTTAACTTATCATGTGTGATCCTTATACAATTAAGAATTGTATCTATTTCTAATATGTACCACTTCTAATACCAACTCTCATAGTTTACCACGTCTTTGGTATCCACGTTATCCAACTTCTCAGCATGCGCAATGCAGCATCAGAAAAAAGTAGTATTTCTGTGGAGACAAAAGTTAAATGACATTTTTTCAATGTTTTTTTAAAAAAATGGAAGCAAATTTCTATAAATTACCATAATTATTTTCCATACATTTCCAATAAAGTTACACCTGTCAATTAAATTTATTTTTAACAATATATTTTACAAAAAAAATAAATAATAAGAAATGTGCTGAATGTGTTAAATAGTTTTAAAAAACCCTGAAAACGCCAAGAAATTTCGGTGAAACGTTATCGACAAGTCTGGTAATTAATTGTGGGCCAAATACTCATAAAACCTATTTTGTATTTCATAGTAATTACAGTCGTATAATAATTATTTGTTAATGCTGTTTGCTTTTACTTCTTTACATTCTAGTTAGATAAAAACTTAAATTGTAATCATTTGTTAATAGAAAGAAGTTTATTTCCTCTTAGTTTTTTTTTCTGTTAAGGTATTTTGATTTTAAGGTAGAAGTAATGAAACATTTAAATTTTTGCTTTTGTAAAAATGTAACAAACACTAGGAAGTGTTTCATTTACCATTATCACATGAGATAATGTGACAGATAAAAGACAAAGTGACAGGTTCTTTGTTCTTTCATACCCCATCTACTAGATGGATCTGGCCATTTTAATTAACAGCTTACTTTCATTCAGTTATCATGAATCCCATAAATGTATTTCTTTTTTTTTTTAAGAAAAGTATAGAATTTTGTCTCTAAAGAAATACTTTTATCTGATGCTGCGTTATTGTGCATACTGAGAAGTTGGATCACGTATATAACAAAGAAATGGAAAACTATTAGTGTTGGTATTAGAAGTGGTAAGTATTAGAAATAGATTCAATATTTAAACCAAAATTGCAAAGACAACTAGACGGACTTCACAATTTACGAATTAAATTGTAAAAGAATAAGAGCAAGATAGTAAGTAAAATAAAAACTATTATTAAGACTAGGAAATGTATTTTAAAGTTGGAAAGATATTCAAAATCGAAGCAGAGTAGCACATAGATTAAAGAAACACATTAACTGAAATTTTCGGAAAATCCAGGAGAAAAGAGAGAGAGAGACGAAGCACACTCTATTCAATCCCACCTGGCTCTCAGTTTATTCACGCTGGGAAGTGAATAAATCTTTGTACTTTGTCCCTCAGAGAGGACGTCAAGCCGTCGGTTCCGAGCCTCTACCATGTCAGGTACTCGTTAAAGATCCCTACTCGAAATGCGCTTGAGTTAGGCAAAATTTAGGACTTTCAATGTAGAATCTGTAGAATCACCGATAAAACAAAAAGCCGGTAAGCGGCTGATGTTATCACTCGCTGGGAGATCGGTTTAAACAATAAAAAAAAAAAACAATAATAAGCACACTCTAAACGCAACGGCTGGTAACCGACCTGTTAGCCCACCGGTTAGCTACTGTTGCGCTTAGACTGTTCTTGATCTCCGTTTGTCTTTTCTCCTGAAGACGGATTTTCTGAAAATTTGACTAAGTATGTTTCTTTACTTTGTATGTTACTCTCCTTCGACTTTAAACTTGTAATAGAAACTCATTAGTTATGCAATCCATAATTATCTGGTATTTACTCATATTGGGGTAAATGGATAAATCAAAGTCCCCACATAGAAAAAAGAAGCATTTTTATTCTAAAATAAACACTATAATGAACACTTTGTGTTCATCGTCAGGTAAACTTCCAAAAGAAGGAGTGGAGGACCGACCAGAGTTGAAGGTTCAGTTCGAAGATTTGACTCTGGTTGGTTCTCCACTTCTTCCTATCGAAGTTTACCGACGATGAACACGAAGTGTTTGAAACGCGTAGAATAAAAAGGCTTCTTTTTTATATGTCTAGATTTTGGTTTATCCATTTACCCCAGTATTGTAATAGAAAATTTAGGGATGTACTGGCTTTAGTACAAATTTATACCCAGGATCAGACCCAGTTGAAGGTACACAACCTGTGAAACTGATTGGGTGTCTACAACGATTACGGATTTTTATAATAATAGTATGACTGCTGCATTAATTAAGAAAAGCGTAAACAAAGTTGAAGTTGACCATATTTGTGTGTGTGGCGAACTATTTCAGTAGTTTAATGGCAGTTGCACGTTTTCTACTGGTCCATATAACTTCTGATTATTCCATCTTTAGTTTTCAGAGATTCGACATGGTTAAAATAACCTGACATCACTCGTGCCATGAATACTTGTAAGAATTCCAGTACACGAGTGTGTAACGATTGGAGACTTTTATGGGAATAGTAGCACAGGTGGGTCGAGCACCTTCACAGCACATTAATTATGACACACAGTAGGAGACTGGGGAGAGGGAGTGTGTGTTTCCTGTTATGACGGCATTGTGTGAGCGTATACAAGGTGAAGTTCCACAACCCTGTGTCATGAAAAAATTATTTTAATTCCAACCTACATAATAAACTCCGGAATAATTAGCTGTGGTCTCAGCTCTCTATTGCTCCATTGAATTTATTTCAGATGATATTTTTTTATGGTATAAAGATGGTGATGACATTGCTGAAAGATTTGCTCGTGCAAGTGTGTCAGGACATACTCGTATATCCAGATTTACTAAGGAGAGCAATTCATGGATTAAGTCATGAATCTTTGAGTAAGAGTTTCCAACTCTAGTGGAAACTCCGACTTGAGTAAGGTTGAAGAAAGCGAAGTCATGCGTTACGCATTCTACGATGTGGTAGGCATATCACAGTTGTGAATTCATGCGACAGGTCTGGACGATCAAACAGTTAGCCTCCAAAGAGATGTAACGTTTGCATAATTCAAAGCAAATAAGACACCAAAGTTACGGCAGGGAAATTTATGACTGTTCCACCACGACAACCTTTTTGCTCACAGTTCCCTAAAGATCCGAGAAGAGGATCACCACTCTAAACTAAACGAAATTAAATGGTCATAGCTCAGGTTAGGTGAGGTTGTAATGTAATGAAATAGTCTCCACATATAGAAGTTGAATGATATAAACAACGCGATTCGAACACAGTGTTCTTCATTTATAAAACCAAAGATGACTATCCTTAGTACAATTCAATGAGTGTTTAGTTCTACCACAGACACATCCTTGGTTTCATACCTGAAGAAGAACACTATTTGTTCGAAACGCGTTGTTCATATTATTGTGGTCACTATTTCATTAACTTTTTTACCCTACAAAATGCATTTTTGTTATGAGAGACACGTAGTTTTCTTTGAGGAATATAATAGTACGAAATCTTAGTCTGTAGAAATTCTTTTCCGTCCGATCGAGCAGAGAATTCATTCTGAAAGATACATAAGTTCTGAATCCCGTAGAATGTTAAACCATTTGTTGTATTTAAGTTAGTTGGTTAACCTTTTTCTAAATTCCTACTTAAAGATTTACATGGCACTATCAGATCTGTTAAGAGGAAATGGATCTATGAGGTTATGTTTTTGTTGATTACTGTTGCAAAATTTTCAAAGAATACACTGGGCAACAAAAAAAAAATGTTGTCATGGTGCCTAAGATTTTTATATCTAATTTAAGGGCGCTGATTCCAGAAACGCTATCATTTTTTTCTCTATCAGGTCTAGTTTTTCTGCTGTGTGTTTTCAGCAGCCGCAAAGTAATAAAATCCATTTACTGGGTGTACTCATAACACTGGCCAACAAAAACAAATTTCGTCATGATGCCAAAAATGTTTTAATAGTTTTTACCCAATTTAAAGGCGCTCATTCTAGAAATGCTGTCGTTTTTTCTTTATCAGGTCTAGTTTTTCTGCTACGGTACACCCCTCTCTGTAGAGTGGCGATCGCTACAATAAAGACAACTAAGAAACAATATTTTTATTTAACTTTAAGGTACATATTCATTAATCACAGCAAAATATTTGCAAGACATATGCAATACATTTGGATTTCAACGTATATTCCCCCCTAAATGTATCAAAATACATTTGGTTTGTTCAAGGAATTTGAAATAGGAGAGGATGAAACCATGCTTAAATTTTACTCCAAAAATCTGTAACGCAAGTAAAAGCTTTAAGGTTTGTGATGTAATAATCATTTAACGTTGATCACAATAACAACTTACAATTGTAATTGTGACGCTAGAATGTATTGAGAAATACGCCTAATTTTAAGGTAGTAAAAGTATTAAATAGCAAATATCTCAATAACTTGACCTGATGAGAAAAAAATTAGTATGATTTTCGGAAGCAGCACCTCTGAATTAATCCAAATCAGCTTAGAAACCTTGGGCACCAAAAATATGTTGGCCAGTGATATCTATTAGGTGAGTTTGATAAGTACCCTAAGTTGTTAGCCAAAACTGCTGTGGTGCTAACAAACCGATCATGAGAAATAGTCTCCTTTAGCTCAGATAGTTGAATCATCTGAATTATCTGGCTGACTTAAAAAAACTCATATTATCGTTTGTATTGGATTGTTTTAGGTTTGATGTTGGACAACGAAAAGTCAATTGTAAATGATCTGAACGAACAATTTCCACATCACTCGAAGCACTGGCTGCCTATAGTATGGGCAGCCAGTATCGTCACAAGGGCTCGTACAGAGGGCAGAATCCGGGATGACTTCTCAGTCAAAACCATCATCGATGAGCTGAATTCTTTTCGAGGCAATTGTGGCAAACTTCTCAACTATGACACCATAAGCGTCCCGCTGGTATACACTCAGGTAAGTCCTTAGCAACGTATCCAGCGCTCTTGCAAAATTTATAAAACCCAATCAACTTATTGAAGAAATCAACCTGCAACATTTTCGACTTTATTTAAAATAATCCAAGTTTAATTTAAAATAGTATAAGTATAATTTCAAATAGTACAAATCTCATTTAGTATACTCTAAGTTTAATTTACAGTAACCTATGTTTAATTTTAAATAAGCCAAGTTTAATTTAAAGTAATCCAAGTTTATTTTAAAGTAATCAAGTTTAATTTAAAGTAATCCAAGTTTATTTTAAAGTAATCAAGTTTAATTTAAAGTAATCCAAGTTTAATTTAAAATAGTATAAGTATAATTTTTAATAGTACAAATTTCATTTAGTATACTCTTAAGTTTAATTTACAGTAATCTAGGCTTAATTTTAAATAAGCCAAGTTTAATTTAAAATAATCCAATTTTAATTTAAAGTATTCCAAGTTCAATTTAAAATAATCCAAGTTTAATTTAAAATAGTATAAGTATAATTTTTAATAGTACAAATTTCATTTAGTATACTCTTAAGTTTAATTTACAGTAATCTAGGCTTAATTTTAAATAAGCCAAGTTTAATTTAAAATAATCCAATTTTAATTTAAAGTAATCCAAGTTCAATTTAAAATAATCCAAGTTTAATTTAAAATAGTATAAGTATAATTTTTAATAGTACAAATCTCATTTAGTATACTCTAAGTTTAATTTACAGTAACCTATGTTTAATTTTAAATAAGCCAAGTTTAATTTAAAGTAATCCAAGTTTAATTTAAAGTAATCCAAGTTCAATTTAAAATAATCCAAGTTTAATTTAAAATAGTATAAGTATAATTTCAAATAGTACAAATCTCATTTAGTATACTCTAAGTTTAATTTACAGTAACCTATGTTTAATTTTAAATAAGCCAAGTTTAATTTAAAGTAATCCAAGTTTAATTTAAAGTAATCCAAGTTTAATTTAAAGTAATCAAGTTTAATTTAAAGTAATCCAAGTTTAATTTAAAATAGTATAAGTGTAATTTCAAATAGTACAAATTTCATTTAGTGTACTCTAAGTTTAATTTAAAGTAATCTAGGTTTAATTTTAAATAAGCCAAGTTTAATTTAAAGTAATCCAAGTTTAAATTAAAATAGTATAAGTATAATTTCAAATAGTACAAATTTCATTTAGTGTACTCTAAGTTTAATTTACAGTAACCTATGTTTAATTTTAAATAAGCCAAGTTTAATTTAAAGTAATCCAAGTTTAAATTAAAATAGTATAAGTATAATTTCAAATAGTACAAATCTCATTTAGTATACTCTAAGTTTAATTTACAGTAACCTATGTTTAATTTTAAATAAGCCAAGTTTAATTTAAAGTAATCCAAGTTTAATTTAAAGTAATCCAAGTTTAATTTAAAGTAATCCAAGTTCGATTTAAAATAATCCAAGATTCATTTAAAATAATATAAGTTTAATTTTAAATTGGAGTATTTTATTTTAAGTTTGAAATATTACAAATTACTCTTGGATTATTTAAAATTAACCCGACAAAGTTGTAGTGCTGCTAACCTTTATTTAAAAAAGAATAATATAAAAAGTGCAATTCTTTATGGACCATACATTTCAATATTAGACTTATATATAACGATCTTTTGCTCACGAGCTATGCGAGCATTCATTGTGTGGTGTTTATTCATGATTAGAGAGGAAAAGAAATAGTAAGTCTTCCAACACAAAAAGGATTTAATCAAACACTTTCCAACTCAGTGAACGTTCAGCGGTTGTCAGTCCTCTACTCCTTCCATTGGATGTTTACCTGACGGTGAACAGGAAGTGTTCGAAACGCGCAGTTTGAATTAAAAAACTTGTTTTTGTGTGGAAACTTTGTATTACCTGTTTACCCTAGTATGAGTAAATACCACACAATTACAGATTGCACAACTAAATGAGTTAGTACAAAGGAATATAATTCATACATAAATAAGTAAAAGATTGCCATTGTTTACCAAAAGCTATATAAAATGTAACTTGGAGTGGCCTACACTCAACTTAACTATAAGCAACCAACTCGTTGACAATCAATTAGCTATTGGTTTTATTTCATAGTGTTAAAATAATACAAAATTCTATGGTGAAGAATTATGAAAGTCATAGATATCAATTAATGATTTATTTATTTTATTGTGCCTAATTATTTTTATCAGTTATTACTGATATTTAGTTACGATTCTTAAATTTTAGTAATTCATTTAGAGCAGTCTGAAATTGTATATTATTACTAGACGACCCGTCACTCTGTCTTAAGAAATTATCGCATTAGTTAATAATATACATTCACTGAATGTGATTGACAGGAATAACTGTTATTACTATCTCTTATTATTAAGCCATGAAAACAAAGATTCTTATATGGCCCAAGCTTTAACTTGAATCGAGATTGTAAGTAAGTAAGTATATTTAAAAGTAACAAAATGCATATATTTTATTACATAAATAAATGAAACATCAATTCAACAATCAAGCATATTTAATACTAACAAAACCTGTAAATTGAAATATTTAATTTATTTTACCAAATTATAATAATATTAATGAAAGGAATATGTCTTTATAATATTACCTTAGAACATTCGTATTTAAGCTGAAATTTTTGTCAATTTTATATTCCTAACATTATTCATTTTAAACCTGTGACAGAATTTATTTTTCATTTTTCTTTCTTTTTAATGCATTATTTGTAAAGTAATATATTACTGACTGTTTTCTTTAATGTTTATTTGAATAATTTGTCAAAAACTGGAATTAACAAGCATTCTAATTTTCTCCTGTTTGCAAACATTCAAACAAGAACATCAGAGTTTTGTATAAGTATATAGATTATACAGTAGCGACTCTTGACCTTTTTCTTTAGGCATGCAATTTTCAAAGAATAAAAGAAATACAGAGAAATACCCTTCTAATTCTCATGTTCAGTCTTTTCATGTTGCACAAAAGGATAATGATGTATTAAAAACATTTTATGGGGATTTGAATCAGGTGTTATTTGGAAATACTTTTAACATTAACTTTTATTAACCAATAGAATAAAAATAGGCAAAAAATGTTTTTATTAAAGAAAGAGATACACAATACATCATTTGAATAAAAACTTCTTGCAAAATTCTTCGATAACAAAACCATAAAACTTCTCTCTATCTGCCATGAGATCTTTAAGTAAATGCTTTCAATTGAAATTAGGGATAAATTAGACAATCGCTCTTCACTTTGGGAGCTTCGTAAATAACTTTTAATTCTTTTGAGGGCAGAAAACGATCTCTCAACACTTGCTGTTGTTTTGGGAATAGTCATAACCAAATTCATGAGTTTATAAATTTCCGGAAGACCTGTGTGCAAATCACTTTCCAGTATGTATTTGAGGAGCTCAGCAAGCCTGAGTTGCAGTGTATGCAAACTTCGTTCTTGTTTCTCTTGGCAATTAAGACCATTTTCATTAACCAGAAATGAATAGAGTAAACCCCTGCATTGGGAAGCTTAGCGCAATCATAGAAAATGGTTCCTTAGCGTGTAGTGGAATAAAAAAAAGGGGGGTTCCTTTAAATATTTCGAGTATCGAACATTTTGGTTTCTTTAAAGATGAATTCTATGCATGCAATGCATGTGTTGCATTCCCTGAGAAATCGCCACTGAGATTATAATTATAATTAAACTGAGGACCTAGGTTTCATCGGACTCGTGCGCGCCATATCTGTCCTCTTGAGTTTCCCTTCGTCTTTTTCAGAATCAGCTGTTCATTACCAGTTCTTTATTCAACTTAATAATTGTTCTAAGAAAAGTATCTTTTTATTATCTATCGGTTTTACCACTGATTTATTAAAAAAACTTCATAATTTTTGTGGCGATTGCTTCAAATTCACATAGAATGGTACCTATTACGGATACCTATCAGGTGGGCAAAATAACATAATAAGCTCTAAAAATTTTTGCTTAACAGAATAAAAAAAGTCTTTTAAAAATAAATGATAGGCTGCTGTCACTCTAATAAAGTCATCCCAACTGAATGATTTTAAGAAACTTAATATGCTTCAAGTGTAAGTTATATTTAATTATTCATGAGTTTGATAAAACTGTACCAGAGAGTTTAATATTTCGTCAATACGATATCAACATTAAAATAAAATTAAAACTAAATTGATTGTCAGGTGATGTTACTTACTTACAGTAAAGTGGAGTGTATGCCACTCCAGAGTTTCTATTTCTTGATAACTAGAATGACTGACTTTGGTTGCAGGTGGTCACTTTGGCTACTTACTCTTTCGTCATTACGAGTGCTATTGGACGCCAGTGGCTTGATATTCCTGGTTCTAAAAACAGGAATCCCGTCGATTGCTACTTTCCTGTATTTCCTACTCTTCAGGTTAGTTTGTACTTTATTCTGTTCTGTTAGTTTGTACTTTATTCTGTTCCGTCTTTATAATTATTGTATATAGAAACACTATTTTTCTTTCTTTATTGAGCTTTGGTCTATCGTGAAACAGTAAAACTCCTTTAAGCCAATGTTTCGTGTATATTTGTGGATATCTTCAGGGCTTATAGTCATCAATACAGAAATTAATTACAGTAGCATGAAAAAACGTATAAGTTACATTTTCATCAAGAAAATGAACAACTTTTTTCGAATATAACAAAATAGATGTCTTAATAATAGTAATTTTTAAAAGTTTTCTAGAAGAGGCCGCGGGCCGCATTGAAGGGGCTCGTGTGCCGCATGCGGCCCTCGGGCTAGACTTTGGACAACCCTGACTTAAGAGATTATTTGATTGATTGTATCTTGTGATTGATTTTCTCATTAATATCTATTTTATAAGGTTGTTTTTAATTTCTTGAAATCAAAGCACTTTGATGAGATTGACTTTGTTAATCAGTTTGTTTTTAGTTCTTCTTCTATATGGGCTGGTTAAAAGTAGCCGAAAGTTTGATCAATCCATTTGGGGAAGATGATGATGACTTTGAAATCAACTGGATCGTCGATCGAAACGTCACTGTAAGTATTCATCAATACCCTTTTCTTTGTATACTTCTTTGAGTCATTACTTCTGCAATCCGTAATTGTGTTGTATTTACTCATACTGAGGTAAATAGATAAATCAAAGTCTTCACACATAAAACAAAGAAACTTTTTTTATTCTACACGTTTCAAACACTTCGTGTTCATCGTCAGGTAAACTTCCAAATGAACAGTTGAACGATCAACTCTGGTCGGTTCTCTACTTCTTCATTTAGAAGTTTACCTGACGATGATACGAAATGTTCCAAAATCGTAAAATAAAAAAAACCTTGTTTTTTTATGTGTGGAAACTTTTATTTATCCATTTACCCAAGTATATCTCTAATTTGTTGTTTAATTATAGAACTTTTATTACTGAATATATGATAGTTAAATTAATGTTTTATGTGAATCTCCTAAACCAATAATATAGCAGAAGTAAACAATCAAGCTTGGGGTATTTCAATTCCTTTTATAGGTTTATCGGTATGAGTTATTCCACTTCAACATGGATTGTTTTAACAAAATAATCTTGGCTTAAGATTTTTTTTTAAATAGAGTACTTGCTATCAAACTTTGGTATATGTATTGTGTCTTTCTCATTGTATAGCACAACATAGAATAAAATACATAATACATAACTAACAAAGACAAACTGAGGAAGGTAGTTGAGTTGAGAGCTCTCGATGACCTACCATTGGTGATTAGATTGGTCAAACTTATACCCTCTTGAGGAAACACTCTTTCCTTCATACCTGCTTTGATCGCTGTGCACCCTAGCTAGCCATTTACACCATTAGATCAAATCAGGCCGACTATTTAACGTGTTGCCCTTTTTGTCACCTCCAAGTTCAGCCACCTACAGGTAAACTTGGGGTGTCCGAGGTGGACCTCGCGGAGGCGGGCACCACGATTCTACGTCGCGCATCAGACCAATATAAACTATTCGCGCAATTATACCAGGGGAAGCGAGAAAACAATAACACTTCAGCTATACCCCCTGTATTAAGGTGGCTCATTTACCTCACTACCAAGTTCATCACTACCATGTTACCCCACACCTGAGGTTGTAAACGTTCTCTTTTTTTCTTTCCTTCATACCGTGTAGGACGATACCCCCCCCCCCCCCCCCCCCACATACACACACACACACATACGCGTGATTCTGTCACTGGACTCCCCTGTCGTTATACCACAGTTTGTCGGAGAGTCGAACATTATTGGACGCTTTGTATATTTGTGTTGTCACAAAAAGCGCCAATTGTAGCCTATGTGGGTTTTCTTCTGGGACGGCCATTCCAACCTAACCTTTTCATAGATATTCTTTTTTTTCTCTTCCTTTATAATTATATCATCATTTTGTTCAAATTAGTTGTGTCCCTTATGATTTACTTTCATAATTTTAATAAGAATTTATCATAGTTTCAATTATAATTTTAATGATATTTATAAACTTTATTTATGAGAAGATTGTATATCAGTTTTTTTTTGTAAATATATATTGACTTTATTCCCTTTATTGCATGAAATCATGAAGATTTCGTTTATTTCTTTCTTACAATATTTAATCATAATCTAGCAGATTCTCTGTACTTTCATATCTCTTTGAAGGTGTGTGTTTATTTTTAAGTCACGAACTCGCAATCTATGATATCATCGATAAATACATTGAACCTTGAAAGTCGAGGGGTTTTTTTTGGCCCAGTTCCACTGACTATTCTATAGCTGAAAATCGATCTGCTAAAAAATAAGACTGCCAAATATATTTACTTTTGACAGCCTTGAGAAATTTTGAAGATATGATATATTCATTTAGATGTGGAATATTAACAAATTATATCATTATAACATTTCATAACTGCTACTGAATCATTATCACAAAATTATGAATATTTAACATGAAACTGAAGATGTTAGGAAACATGATGAGTATAAAAAATGAAAATAATGTTGATGCTGGAAAAGATTAAATTGACGTCTATTGTAAAGAAGGATGATTCTTAAGTTGTGTTTTGTTAGATTCTCGTTATATATGTTAGACTTCAATAATAAAGCATGCAATATCACTAATTACAATAGAAAATGCCTTTGAAATTATGTCAAACCAGCTAATCTACGTGGCGTTGCCCGGGTGGTAGATTATGCGCCGGCGTTTTGCTTATGGGCGGTAGATCCCAAAATAGGGACCTGATGGAAATCAAAATACCGTAGTTAGTTCCCCCAAAAAAAGTTATATAAGATCCACATGTTCCTTTGGACTTAAATATCTCCAGTGGACAGGCAGAGACAAACTTTGTATTTTATATACACAGATGATTGATGCGCAAGATCTTATTAACAATCACTTCCGTACCGTCCATCATTATATTATTTTGATTACACTGGTCAGCAAATTTTTTGGTGCCCAAAGGTTTCTAAGCTCATTTAGATTAATTTAGCAGATTCCGAAAATAGTCAAGTAACTTGACCTGATACCTCTTCAGGTCAAGTTACAGAGATTTTTGCTGTATCATACCTTTTTTTAACTTAAAATTAGGCGTATTTCTAAACGTATTCGGACGTCATAATTACAATTGTAGGTTGTTATTGAGATCTATGTTAAATGATTATGACCTTAAAGCTCAGTAATAAACCTTAAAGCTTTTACTTGCGTTGTAGATTTTTAGAGTAAAAATTAAGCATGTCTACATCCTATCTTAGGCAACATTCCTTGAACGAACCAAATGTGTGTTGCTATATTTATGAGGAATCTAAATGTATTGCATATGTATTGAAAATATTTTGGTGTGATTAATGAATATGTGTATTAAAGTTAAATGAAAATATTGCTTCTTCGACTTGCCTCTTTATTGTAGCTACTGCCTTTCTATAAAGAGGGGTATAGCGTAGCAGAAAAACTAGACCTGATAAAGAAAAAACGACAGCATTTCTAGAATGAGCGCCTTTAAATTGGGTAAAAACTATTAAAACATTTTTGGCACCATGACAAAATTTTGTTTTTGTTGGCCAGTGTTACGTACACCCAGTTAATGGATTTTATTACTTTGTCAAGAGTGAAGTATAGTAATGATGAAGAAATAGATTTTGAGTATTTTTTTTATAAGGTTTTTATGTTTTGAGATCCCAGAATCCATGTTTCATGTTTGGTTGGGTGGGTAGCATTTGAAACTAACTACCATTTGAAATGACCCAAATTAATGAAAGTTCTAGGTTTCAATTTTTTTTTTTTATAATATGAGTACATTTCCAGTTTTAACGGTTTTCCCTCACCGCACCTAACTGATGCTAACATTGTGCTACAGGTCTCCTACTTGATCGTGGATGAAATGCATCATGAACACCCTGAGCTGATAAAGGACCAGTACTGGGACGCTGTCTTCCCTACTGAACTGCCTCATACAGTTGCATCTCAACCCTTCAAAGAACGAGTTCCTCTTCCGTCCACTGCCAACATCACTGTTTCCAATAACGAGGCCGAATACATGACTCCAACATCAGTCAAAACTGAAAACAATTACTCACATCAGGTATCGCTCCTCATCTTACTTCCTTTAATGTTGTACATACATTAATATAATATTACTAAAAAATTGGAAGGATGATGGAAACTGGACATATACTAGCTTGAAATCGCAGGAGATTAACACACAGAGTAAAGAAACACACTTACCAACTCAAATTTTCGGGAAATCCAAGCTTGCTGTAAACACAAGGCCGATAACCGTTGGTCGAAAATTTGAGTTAAAATTCTGAATTTAAATATTTTTTTCTTTTTTGAATATTTTCTTACACTATACTTAGAGCTTTGTTTTCATCTAGTAAATTCGAATTTCTATTTATGTTTAGTTCTGTTCTTTTAAAACGATTACTCAGTGGAAAATATAGTTTTCTGTATAATATTAAGATGCATTTTATCAAAAAACTATTTTATCTGTCTTAATCACGAATTATATCTGATTAAGATATTAATGCTCGTTTAAAAACGAGTATTTCCAAATAAATCGTTGTATTTTAGACTATTTAATCTACTTTTTAATCAGTGTTCTATTATTATAAAAGAACATCGGTAAATTCACTAGTCAGCTGAAAGAATTTTTTTAATATAAATGATAAAATAATTAAATTAAGCATTAATTAATAAAATAGTTTTATTCTATTCTAAGTAAGTCAAATCATTTCTGAAAAAAAAAACATTTTTTTATTTTCGTTAGAATATGAGAAATCACAAATAATTCTAAATTTTTAAAAGTTATGAATTCACACAAATAGAGAAACATGTTATTTTATTTTGAGTAAGTGTGTTTCTTTCATCTCAGTGTTACTCTTCTTCGATTTTTGGCTTTCATTAATTTTAATAATATCATAATTTATAATTATATATTACATAATATGTAATATTTTTGAAAAATATAATATGTTTTTCAGAAATTAAAATAAAGGAGATAAAGAGATGAGAAAATTAGATGAAATAAAAAGAAAAGAAATTTATTAAAAAAAATAAATATTTTTAATTTTATTTATTTGAATTGATAATACTTTTTCAATTATTTGGTTTCTGATGTTGAATATTAGATCTAATATTAGAATATTAGATTTTGATGTTGATCTTAAAATAGATCGGTAATAATTTTGTTGTAATATCTATTGAAGTATTGATAATTAATTTTGTAGCTAACCAAGTTAATTTTTACGGAAATGATCATCGAAATTGGAATTTTTTTTGCTGGCTTCTAGTAATTATCCTTTTCTTGTACAGAAAATATACGCTATACAAATGATTGTAATATTATTTTATCATTGAATTAAGCAATTAAAATAACCAATAATAATTCAATAACTAATATCTAATAATTTCTGTGACTTTTCGTTTATGATATCAGATAATGTTGGAAATAATCTGATTGATGTAAGTTGCAAACTTTTTTTTTTGTAAAATTGTTGAAAATAAATTTATTTGAAATA
This sequence comes from Hermatobates lingyangjiaoensis, assembly GCA_026182355.1. Taxonomy (NCBI): domain Eukaryota; kingdom Metazoa; phylum Arthropoda; class Insecta; order Hemiptera; family Hermatobatidae; genus Hermatobates; species Hermatobates lingyangjiaoensis. Next base: position 80,331 of record JAPFBL010000137.1, on the reverse strand, counting down.
AATGTTGACTTGTTTAGCAGGCTGATGATAACCAGAGTGGGATCCACTTCTCTGTCAAGAGAGGCTCTCGCCTGAGCATGGCTGGTAGGACTAGGACCAGCTCGGCTGGGTCTACAGCAAGCATTGCGCCTTCCAACGTCGGCTCTTTGGCCTCCAGTCTGCATCGAGTCGCTTCAGTCACGTCTGTGCTGCGCAAAATGTTTTCCAAGGAACCATCTTCTTCGATTCCTGATGGTAACGTGTATTGTCATCTATCTAGTTATATATTTTGGGTCCAGGGTGTCGTATATAAAATATTTATAAATTTTAATATATAATATAAAATATAATGTTTGTTTGTCTGTTCGCTATAGAAATAAAACAAAGTTTTATATTTGGATACAAAGAAATATATGGATCTCATATAATTTTTTCGGGGGAACTAACTACAGTATTTTTTTTAATATAACAAAATTTTACTGTTTATTACATAACATCCATAGATGACATATGCACAATGGTGATGCAGGGTATATTACACCCTATTTATAGGATAAAAAAAATATTAAACAAAATTGATCCCTTTTAGGGATCTACAGCTCATGACCAATCTTAAGTTTGTCTGTCTGTCTGCTATAGAAATAAAACTGGAGGTATTTAGATACAAAACAACATGTGGATGTTATATAATTTTTTTCGGGGTTACTTACTACGGTATTTTGATTTCGATCAGGGTCCTTTTTTGGGATCTACCGCCCAAAACCAAAACGACGGGGCATAATCTACCGCCCGGGCAACGCCGGGTGGATCAGCTAGTTTTTTAATAGTATTTGCATCTATGGTAAACAAAAGAATTGTTTATTTTATGTATATTTATATATCAATGATCAAACCACAATAAGAAATGGGAAAACAAGACTAAGATCTTTCAACCGTAACTTCAACTTTCAACCGTTTTTGACTCTGACGAAGACCGCTTGTTACGGTTGAAAGATCTTAGTCTTGTTTTCTCATTTCTTATTGTGGTTTGATCATTGATTGTTATTTCATGTGTTTATGTGAAATCTTTTTATATTTATATATATAACAAAATTTACCAAAAAACATGTATAAAAGTAACAAAAACAGAAAAACTATCAGCATTTAAGAAAAAATAATAATAACAATGATAATAGAAAAACCAAAAATTAGCAACATTTTTCTGGCACAGAAATTTATCTGCTAATTGTAAATGCAGGTTCATACATAGTGCACTTCAAGGACAAGGAAGTGGCACTACCTTAAACTGTATGCTGATAGTATTTATTTAGTAATTCAACCTTTCAATAATAATATCAATATTGGGACAATATATCTCTAATGTACACTACCTATCTTTTCTTCGGAACAACGAAATATATCTTGCCGGTATATTATTTTCTTAAATACAGGGTGTCCATAAAGTCCGTGTACACTTTAAAAAATTTATAACTTTATTTATATTTGCGATAGAAATAATCTGTAAAATGGATTTGAAAGAAGTAAATCTATATTTTTTAAGCTTTTATTGAAATTTTATTTAAGTTTCCACATGCCCTCCATCATTAGCAATACAAAGGGTAATACGATTTTGCAGTTCACGAAAAACATTTACCAATTGATTTATAGTAATGCCTGAAATCACATTAGTTATTCTAGCTTTCAAATCTTCTAATGAACTAGGTTTGGTTGCACACACAATTGTTTTCACATGTCCCCATAAAAAAAAACTAATGGAGTCAAATCTGGCGAACGTGGAGGCCAATGAAATGGTCCACCCCTTCTGACAAAAAAAAAGAAAATATTTTTTACTTATCTAAAATTGTTACGAATTTTGTGGTGAAAAATTATTCAATAACTATACTTAAAACTAGATACATGAAACTTTATAACATTTTTTAAAGTGCACACGGACTTTATGGACACCCTGAAATACACCCTGTATATAGTAAAATTCGGTAATTATAAAAAATTATATTTTTTATAAAATAACAATTTTTAAAGATTTCATAAATGCATTATAAATCATGATTAATGTGAGTATTATTATTATTATTAAACATTAAATTATGAATTAATTAATTAAATATTATTATTATTAAATTTAATATTATTATTAAAATACTTCGCCATACCTCGTGTATCGTGGTAGATGCTCAACTGGTTTCGCATGTTGTGCACCCTCAAGTGGGGCTTCAAGTGAAGATGTACACTTGCGAAACTGGTTGGTCTTCCGCAGCAACGATTCACGATTACAACGGACTTTCTATAATCATATGATGATCACTAACCAGTATGATCCTAACATTATGTATCTACTATTATTATTAGTGTTGGGACGATTAATCGGAATCGTTAATCGTAAGAATCATGTATTTTTGGATGAATTTGAATCGCATCGTTAAATAAATACCCTAGCTTTCTGATTCGTTCATTACGATTCTCTTAAATTTTTAAGTTATTTAAACTATAATAACAATACTTTTATTTTTTTGAAGTGAGATTAATATTGTCAAAAATTTATAATGAAAGCGTCCTGGAACTTGTTGTAAACCTTGATAATGGAAATATAAATTTTTGTAACATTGGAAGGCATAGTTGAGTTTTTTAACCACTTAAACCTCAATGTCCTGCAACATTGGTTGGGTATGGTGTGTTAAACTTTTACTGGTCCATAATAGGAGATGAGCTTTATGTTTTAATAGCACATCTAATAATTTCTGCGATACAAACATTTTATAATGAAGAATGAGGAATTCGTATTTTAATATATTTGTAATAATGCTACTCACTTTATAATGAAGAATAACGAGTTTGTATTCATTACTCTTGTAGTATTCGTCTCTGAATTTTACACCGTTTAAACATGATAAGAAAGGAAGAACTCCTTGCGAGACTTATGATAACCTGTACTTACGAGGGGTAAGACTTTTTAGCCGGTTTACTTAGTGCTTTACTGGTTTAAATAATTATCTTTTCTTTCTCATAAATTAGTCAACTGGGCAGTCCATACTGAGTTTTTTCTCAATGTATATTTAAAAGCATCCCTTCTAACGGTTTGAAACTTAAAGTGTCATTCGTTATCAAATAGACATCTCAGTTTTTAAATATTTGTTTATCTGAAACTTATTGATCATTAACAAATTAGGGATTCCCATCTTTTTAAACAGTATATCATTAATAAGTGTAACAGCATTTATATTCTGAGGTAAAATGGATAAACCAACATAAGTCTCCACACAAATAAGGTTTTTATTCAACGCGTTTCGAACACTTTGTGTTCATCATCAGGAAGACACTATAATACAAATTAAATCTAATTAGTTACAAAAATTAGAGTGAAATAATAAAAAATAAAAATTCAATTAAGAGAATTCAAGACATACCCAAGGAAGTGGTACTGACTGGTACTGGTACTGGTTTCAGAATGAGTTAATACCACACAATTACGGATTGCACAACTAATGATTTAACATTTATATTATGTATCCTAGAGTACAACCGTAGTGTCGGCCATTTTCTATAGCATCCTAATGACCGGTCTTACGATGGTCCGTCGGAAATCACGGCCGTAAGTAGGATACCACCTGTATAGTGTACTTTAGGACTATTGATTACATTACCATAAAAAGTTTGAATAAGGTGCTTAGGATTATTGCTATAGGATTCTCTACTATAGAAACAGTTGATTCAAGTTTTATGTTCCTTAGGGCTTTATCACCTAAGAAAGTGTTAAATCAGTTTAATATAGCTTAGACGTTTTGACTATACAATTCTAATGAAGCTTAGCACTGTTGAAAGTGTTAAAATCAGTTTAAATATAGCTTAGGCGTTTTGACTATACAATTCTAATGAAGCTTAGTACTGTTGAAAGTGTTAAAATCAGTTTAAATATAGCTTAGGCGTTTTGACTATACAATTCTAATGAAGCTTAGTACTGTTGAAAGTGTTAAAATCAGTTTAAATATAGCTTAGGCGTTTTGACTATACAATTCGAATGAAGCTTAGTACTGTTGAAAGCTGTAAAATCAGTTTAAATATAGCTTAGGCGTTTTGACTATACAATTCGAATGAAGCTTAGTACTGTAAAGTGTTAAAATCTTTAAATATAGCTTAGGCGTTTTGACTATACAATTCTAATGAAGCTTAGTACTGTTGAAAGTGTTAAAATCAGTTTAAATTATAGCTTAGGCGTTTTGACTATACAATTCGAATGAAGCTTAGTACTGTTGAATATCATTAATAGTTTTGATAAAGTTGTGATTGAATGTTGAAGGTTCGAGAATGGCTGACAGTCATAGTCAGACTAGTTTGGCTACCAAAGTCCTGGGTGGCGGTAGCTTGAGGATAGCTGACCAAGTCATCGAAGAGGTGGAGTGCAGACTACCATCACTTCGGCTGCAGGAAAACCACCGATTCCGCCCCACAGCCGCATCCATATTCCAAAACGCTCCTCATATACCTCCAACTAGAGTGTCAAGTCAGTACTCAAGAGAAACAAATCTTTGGTGTATTCTTTTAACTAATGTTCAACATTTCAAAATATCTACAGGTACACAACGTATATGTATTCATGTTGTAAGCTTTCTAAAAAAAAGAACTTATAGATGAATTGTTTATATATTCACTGAAGGGGGCCAGGTTAGTCCAGGGGCAGCAATCTTATAATATAATTAGTCATATTATAACAGTATAAACGTAAATATAATTTTAAATATAGAAAAATTATGAGATACTAAATAGAATGTAATATCTATGTGGAGCATGCTGAATAAATGGAATTAAAAAAAAGTGCTTGTTTCTGGACGGTAGATGGGGCTCAATACCCACTCTGGTCCTCGAATTATTCATGAGGGAGGTGAATAAATCTGAGCACGTCGTTTCTCGGAGAGGAGTTTAAGCTGTCGGTTCTGTGCCCATACGATTTCTAATTAAAGACTCTCTAAATCGAACTTGAGATGCAAAATGTAGCTCCAATAAAAACAGTTATTTTATGGTATAAAGTTTAATGTTCGTCTATGGCTTTACTACTGAAAGTGTTAAATCGTTTAAATATAGCTTAGACGTTTTGACTATCAATTCTAATGAAGCTTGTACTGTTGAAAGTGTTAAAATCGATTTAAATATAGCTTAGGCGTTTTGACTATACAATTCTAATGAAGCTTAGTACTGTTGAAAGTGTTAAAATCAGTTTAAATATAGCTTAGACGTTTTGACTATACAATTCGAATGAAGCTTAGTACTGTTGAAAGTGTTAAAATCAGTTTAAATATAGCTTAGGCGTTTTGACTATACAATTCGAATGAAGCTTAGTACTGTTGAAAGTGTTAAAATCAGTTTAAATATAGCTTAGGCGTTTTGACTATACAATTCTAATGAAGCTTAGTACTGTTGAAAGTGTTAAAATCAGTTTAAATATAGCTTAGGCGTTTTGACTATACAATTCGAATGAAGCTTAGTACTGTTGAATATCATTAATAGTTTTGATAAAGTTGTGATTGAATGTTGAAGGTTCGAGAATGGCTGACAGTCATAGTCAGACTAGTTTGGCTACCAAAGTCCTGGGTGGCGGTAGCTTGAGGATAGCTGACCAAGTCATCGAAGAGGTGGATGAGCAGACTACCATCACTTCGGCTGCAGGAAAACCACCCGATTCCCGCCCCACAGCCGCATCCATATTCCAAAACGCTCCTCATATGCCACCTCCAACTAGAGTGTCAAGTCAGTACTCAAGAGAAACAAATCTTTGGTGTATTCTTTATAACTAATGTTCAACATTTCAAAATATCTACAGGTACACAACGTATATGTATTCATGTTGTAAGCTTTCTAAAAAAAAGAACTTATAGATGAATTGTTTATATATTCACTGAAGGGGGCCAGGTTAGTCCAGGGGCAGCAATCTTATAATATAATTAGTCATATTATAACAGTATAAACGTAAATATAATTTTAAATATAGAAAAATTATGAGATACTAAATAGAATGTAATATCTATGTGGAGCATGCTGAATAAATGGAATTAAAAAAAAAGTGCTTGTTTCTGGACCGGTAGATCCGGGGCTCAATACCCACTCTGGTCCTCGAATTATTCATGAGGGAGGTGAATAAATCTGAGCACGTCGTTTCTCGGAGAGGAGTTTAAGCTGTCGGTTCTGTGCCCATACGATTTCTAATTAAAGACCTCTACTCTAAACGAACTTGAGTCAGGCAAAATGTAGAGCTCCCAATGAAGTAAAATGTTCATTTTATGGTATCAGAAAGGGTCAATGTTCGGCCTATGTGTGTTCTCTTGTGAGGCTGCCATTGCAACCTAAGTTAACCTACATTTACTGATCATCCATTCTTTGGCTTGGTCATCATTCCGCAACTCAAACTGAGAACTACACTTTGTTGAATCATACTTCATTTGCTTACAAATGTTTACAATAAACACTCCTATGTTATGAAAACAGTTGAAATCATAGTGGTATAGTTGACAGTATGCTTGCCACTAGATCTAGAGTGTAGCAACTTTTCTTCATCTTTTTTGTTTTTGTATTTTTTTTTTTTTTTTTTGAGGTGGGAGATGGAAAAATGTTGTACTCATAAGGTCATAGGAAGGTCTGAAGAGACTTGCCTTTGGTCCCATGTCTTTACAATACACCAGGCTTTCATTAGAAATATCTCCTCAAAATGAACGTCAATATGGAAAATATAATAATCCAGATTCCCGACGTAGAATAGATTCATGTTTAGCATTTTTGGGTAAAAGTCTCTATGAGTGGTTTATCAACCTGGTCAGTGACCTCTACTACTATGTCTTAGTTAGTCTTACATAGATTTCCAATAACAACTGTTGACTTTTTTCATCGATTGAAAGACTTAGTAGTTACAGCCTGGGTGCTGAGGGTCATTAATTGATTGAATGTATTATTTTTCAGTACTTTTGTTTCAGCTTCAGTTAGTTTCTTCAGCCAAGGATATGATATATTCTTACTGCGGACCACTGCTTTAGAGCAGAGTATACAAATTTGTGGCACCGTTTTGGAAAAGTTTATGATTTTGCGAGAGTTGTTTTAAGTATCATCCAGTCGTAATACTGCTTTCTATGCTTTCTTCTTTTTCTATTGCTAGAATCTTAAATATTGTTATGAGTATAATGTTTTCCTTATCAATTTTATAACTAGCATATGTGTAGAATTGGTTGTTGTACTTATGATTTTGGTTGACAAGCATGTTTGGTTTTGGCAGGTGTGCACCCTAGTTCAGCGCCTATCCCAGTGCCGGCGCACTCCTTGCCTCGACGAGAATCGTCCTCCCTGCCTCACACCATAGCTAGCTCTCCAGGTGTCTCCAGTACACTCACTGATGCCGCTTCCATCCTCAGCTCGACCCAATCCCAGAACAATAGATCTGAAATCATGGGATTATTTCCTCTTGACAAAATATCAATCGGTAAATACAGTTACACCATTTTTTTTTTATTCAAGGAGATTCAATTTTAAAAGCTCTGATATTAACACTTTACTAACATAATTATTACTAAACCAGAAATGTGTGCATTACGTTAGTGGAAAATAAACTATTTTCCACTTCTATAGAATCTTTGAACTAAAGTCTCTATTCCAGTTTAGGAGTTTAAAAGAACCGACTCCATAAATTTAAAATGTACTGAATGAAACATTATTATTATTATTATTATTATAAAATATAATTATTGATTATTAATTTTTAAGCATTATTTATTACAGTATTATTATTATTATTATTATTATTATTATTGTTATTATTATTTACTATTATTTATTAAGTATATAATAAAATATACTTAAAATATTCTGTGCCCTCTTTGATGCGTATTTTACAAAAAATCAGAGATGATACGTGGTATTCCAAAATATTATTAGAAATTATAGAACAGTAGAAAATATCATTATTAGAACTATAACTGTTATTAGATCTGGAGATTCTTTTTCCATTTTTCGTTTTGCAGCTTTAGATATTGAGCACAAATTTGATTTTGTTCTAGGCATACTTCTTATTTAGTATGTTGGAAGGTAGCATTCACTTTTTTAAAACGAGAAATTGTAAATGTAAACGAAATTAAAATCAACTAGCAATACCTACTTACTACAGTGTCAGGCACCTAAAAATACCTGAGTATCTATTATATATATGTCTTTTTCAGGATCAAACTCTGACGATGACATGGATGAATTCAGTCGACTAAAGGCTGCCAGAAGAAAGGAGAGAGAGCGTATTGCTTTGGCTCGCAGTATCTCCATGGTTACAGGGGATAACCGTCGTGATTCTTCTTCACCCACTGAAGATGTCGCTTTAGTTGATATTTCAACGGATTCTCAAACTCGTTTGATTGATCAACAGTGAGAAGCAAACTTACAAGTGGCTTAGACATACTGTTCAAATCAGTTCGATTTCCTTAGCGCTTTAAATAATTCCTATTAGTATCCTTACAAAGGAGAAATATAGTATTATAAGATATTTAATACAAATATTGAATTAGAGACTATTAGATGCCTTAAAACGCACCAGGTTATATTCTACGCATTAAAGATATTTTTAAAGTTTTTATATTACATAAGGTGTGAATATCAGACTGGGTTTGATGAAAGTATCGTTCAATACTGATCGTAAACTATATTTCTTTAAATGATCATTGTTATTTTGTCCTAAAGTTACAATATTATCATATTAATAATAATTATTATATTGAATTAATTATTCAGGGAAATGTTTTTTATTATTTTTTTAATACTCGTAATCTCTGTAGTACCGATAAATTTGTAACGTAGTGCAATCAGTTATTATGTGGTATTTACTCAGTTGTACCACAGACACTCACCCTTAGTTAATGCCTGAGGAAGAACACTACGTTTTCGAAAAGCGTTGTTTATGCCATTAAATTTTTGTTATGTCGGGACCATTTCATTAGCTTTTTACCCTATACCGATAAATTTGATTAATATTGATAAAATTAAAGAAAGCCTCCGCATTAAAAAAGAAATGCAAAATACGTTTTGAACACAAGTGTTGTTAGTCTAGTTACAAAACAAAAAATATAAATCCTGAACGAGATGTACTTAGTTACAGTGAGTTATTTAGAATATGGATATTTGTGCAAGCTTAAAGAATATATATCTTCCTCTTGTGAAGAAGAGAGAAAGGATTGCCATTTCAGACCCCAAAGAAGATTTAAAGGGAGGAAAAAAGTAATGTGAAAAAGGTATAAAGGCATATTTACAGTAAGTTTTAGAATCTTTTAAACCAAACCCAGTATATTCTTAAGGAGTAAGAAACGGATCTAAGAATTAAATAAAGATGAATGATTAGAATAACAGGGAAAAACACTAAGTCTCCACACAAAAGATTTTATCCAACATCGATGCGCTTCGAACACTTAGTATCCATCGTCAGGTTACATGTACAATATAAAATATATTTTGTATGTATATGTATAGATTTCTGTTGTATTATATGGAGATATTTATATATTACTTGTAATATAACCTGCCTGATGCCTGAAGATAACCAAAGAGTGGTTAAAACATGTCGCAAATACCACCACCAGGTCAACAGTGCAGAATTTACACCATCAACCAGCCATCCATATTAGCAATATGAATAATCGACAGAACAAACAGAAAAGGAAACGTAAATTCAACGAAACCAAAAACTCGAAGAAGTGAAGAAGTTGGAGTCGAGTGTCAACATCTTTTAATCAAGAGGGACTGTGCAACCTCTACCCCCATTGACATGAAGACAAAGGCTACTTCTCCTAGAAGACAAATTAGAATATAAATTAAAATAAAATCAATATCCGTAGCAGACAATAGAAAAAAACTAACACCCAACCATCAAAAAAAAAAAAAAAAAAATCAGAAATAGAAAGGGGAATAGGAGTTCACTACAAAGTGAGGCTCATGTTTTCTGCCAATATTCCTATATAACAGAGAGACTGTGCAACCTCTATACCTATTGGCGGAATTACGGAGGGTTCGCTGGGCAGTGGGTAACTGTGTCTCTAAGAACTGCACTCATGGATCTACAAACTCTACTCTCCTATTGGCCACCATCATAACGAATCATATATCCTCTCCCTGGACAACTCATAGAAAACATTACTTGTAATATTAATATTTTATGTTCATTACATAATCAATGATCAAACCACAATAAGAAATGGGAAAACAAGACTAAGATCTTTCAACCGTAACAAGCGGTCTTCGTCAGAGTCAAAAACCCAAATGAGTTGGGTTTTTGACTCTGACGAAGACCGCTTGTTACGGTTGAAAGATCTTAGTCTTGTTTTCCCATTTCTTATTGTGGTTTGATCATTGATTGTTATTTCACGTGTTTATGTGAAATCTTTTTATCATTACATAAATATAATATTTATATAATAAATAATGCATTTATTTTTTTATAAATTATTATTAATATAGAAATATATTATTTATATATTTTTTTTCTACATGTAGATGTAACCTGACGATGAACACTGTGTATCGAAACTCGTCGATGTTGGATAACATCTTGTTAGTAAAAACTGAGTCTTTCTTCTCTTATTCTAATCATGAGTAAATACATTACAATAAATGCTTGCAAAGCTTGTCAGAAGAAGGAGTTTTAGGTAATTTGTTCTTTCTTCATTCGTAAAAAAAAGGATTACGGTTTTTTTTTCGATGAATTTTGAATTTCATATGTCTCTAAACTTTATAATTACAGTAAACCCTCGCTAGTTCGAGGTTCAGTTTTCACGGGTTCAGTGTTTTGCGGAGTCCTGAAATGTTCAATTAAAAATTAAAAAATGTAAAAGAATATTGTACTGTAATTTCAGTAAAAAAAAATACAACTGGTAATGAAAAATTATAGTAGTTAGTATTGTAGGTGAGCCAAATTTCCGGGTTGAAGTTACGTTACAGCAGCGAAATTTGGGAAAATTTACCTTTCAAATGATTTTTTCAATGTTATTACATGAGCAAGTGGAATTAACTTTTGATAGAAACGCGGTAAATAGTTAATCTCGACAAAACTTAATACCAAAGGTTTACCATTTTTTGTCTAGCAACGTTTTTTTTTCATAAATATTTAAATGATATACTGGTTCTCTCAATACCAACAACATGACTCACTTCAAAATTTCAGGGGAAGAAGAAGAAGAGTAGTTCTGCTCGACTGGTAAACATTACTCTGCTGTATATGAGCCGAGCAGAACTCCTTCTTCTTCTTCTCCTGATGACGATGAGATCGAAATATTAAAGTTAAAAAAATGTGTTATTTTTTTTCTTGTAATCGTTTGATAAGTTGTCCTAAAGCACTGTTTCATTTTTTAAAATAATAAATTATAATATACAAATGATACACATACCACTTATATTAAACCAATCATAATTATATAAAAAATAAACTTATCAATGAAGCTAACTGTATACCTACTTTTTGGCCTTCGTCACGTTCTATTAATTAGTATGGCAGAGAAATCTATGAATAGTCTCTATTTTTTAAAATTTTTTTTATTGGTTTCTAGAACACTTAATTACAGTAAAGATGTACATTCATTGTTCCGTAATGCCTTGTATTACTTAGCTAATGATGGTCCTGAACTAAGGGTTAGAGTAAACCATTCAAACAGCAATAGAACATAACCTGGTGTTATTTCTTTTTGTTTTCAGGTTTCTGTTTTTCTTTAAATGATATTTATTTATATTGAGAGATGAAGTAGCCGTTTTGCTTCGAATGTTGGTAGTGGTGGAGGGGAGTTTGACCGGATTTTTAAATGTTGTTCATCATCTGAATCCATGATCAAACGATGAACATCATCATTTGAATGAACCCACTACAAGCATACCAGGTGAAACGGTTTATTCATCTCGTAAGTAAAATAGAATAACTTCTGTGGTACTAACTATATGATTATTTTGGACTTATTTATTGTTTTATCCTATTTTAACATTGTTCAAAAAAAGAAAAGGAAATAGTCTCAGTACTTGAAACACATTTACAGTGCTACCTCTTCTTACGAAATTTTCATCATACGAAATGGCATATTATCAAAATGTACACTCGTTTTCCGCAGCTCTCAAATGTAAACATACATCTAAAATATAGAGTCCTTTTTTTCTTGGCATTTTCCCAAGATTTCGGGATTTATTGTAAACAGGTAGTATTACAATAATAGTGATGTATAACAATTATTATATTGGTTTTTTTCATATATTGGTTATTTTCATTTATCAAGTGTGTTTCGGAGTGGATATTGGGAGCTTGGAACGCATTAATCTATTCACATGTAATTAGCGATTTCTCTTACGAAAAACTCATCTTACGAAACAGCTTCCGGAACGAATAATTTCGTATAAAGAGGTATGACTGTATTTGCCTTTTTTTTTTTACTGTTCAGACAATTAACTATTTTCTAACCAACTATTTTCATAATATTTATATATGTTAAGTTGTTAAAATATTTAAAAAAATAGTGTTAGAAATCATTTTAGAGTTAGAAGCTTATAGGCAGTAGAAGTATAGAGTTATTACATACAGTTCCAAAGTAAAAAGTATATCTTGTTTATTTAAATATTTTTTACTGCGTCAATTATTATTAGGAATTGCTGATTTTATTAAAACTTTATAAATGGAGCGTATTAATAAATTATAGTACTAAATCCAACATTTTATTTTAATTTGGACCAAAAATATTTATTTTTAAATTTATCACAATATAAACGATTACTTTGAATTCAGAAAACTACATAGTTTTTTTTAAAAAAAACAAAAATTATTTTAACTTTACTTTCAATGATGATGTACAAATTATTATTCGGCAATATCTCTATTTTTAAGAATCTGATTATTTTAATACTTGTTTTTATTTTATTCAAATAAACATTTGTTGTAACAACTGTTCTAAATTATTTTTTAGAAATAGTTTGAAGAAAAAAATATTTTCTAGTAATTTGAATTATTTGTACAATTGTTGATTTTATGTTTTTTTGTAAATCTACCTACCTTTTCAAAATATTGTTTATTGTTATTGAATGACGTGTTAAAGATGATTGCTAAAAGTCGATGCATGCAGAATGAATTGTTTGATATCAGTTGTTGGTAATAGTGTTTGTGATTTATACACGTTTATCTTAAATTTAGCACGCCAGTAGTAGTGACTTGTTGAAAAGACTTTCATTTCTGATGTTAATTTAAAAAAGAAAAATATATTTGTTATTTGTTCAGTTTTCGTGTTTATTCTTTAATATTGTTAATTTAAACTATAGCTAGAAGTAGGAATAAGATCGGGCCTAAAAAATCCATCCCGACCCGGGTCTGGTTGGGTATATACTGGAGTTTATTCTCCATCAGGCAAAAAAGGTCCCTTTGGCGCAGATGATAGCCTGTTGGACTTCTATCAAAGTTCGTGGGTTCTATCCTTACAAAATGTTGTATATTTGAAAGAAGAGATAAAAGGCCAAGATGCCTTTCCACTGTTTTGGCAAGCACCTTGTTTATGGCTAGCTAACCCTTGACCAACCAGCTAAGCAAATCTCCGTAATCTTTTTTACCAAAATTATTTATATTATAACAAATATTTCATAGTTAATTATCCATACATCGTTTTAGTATACACATATATAAATATAACAGTTCAAAATTGAAGATAGGTAGCACAGAAAGTAAAGAAACACACTTAAAAAACTCAAATTTTCGGGCAATCCGTCTTCAGGAGAAAAGAGAAAGGGAGACCAAGCACGTTGTAGACGCAACGGCTAGTAACCCAATATATATAAATATATATTTATTTATAAAGTTAGCAAGAGAGAAGCCCGAATCCGACCCGAAAGTAATAATTAATATTTTGGGCCCGACCCGGATCGAATTTCGGGAATTTCTTACCTCTCGCTGGAAGCCTGAAATTATAGACTGTTATGCTTAATTTAATTGTTGGAGTGTTTGAATAAGTAGTGACCCTTAATACGATTGTAGTCTATGCTTTGGTGAGTCATTAAAAATACTTTACGCGAGTAACGCTTCGTATTCGAGCCTGTTTATGTATCTGTTGTATGCGAGTCCGAAATTGATTACAGTAACAAGCAAAAATATATAACTTACACTATATAAGGTAATTGTGTATATTAATATATATAATCACCTGAAAGAATGGGAAATTATGAATTCAGAAAAGTGCATATTTGTTGAAGAGTTTCTTTTATTATGTTATTATTATTATTAGTTACAATATATAATGTAACTCTTTATATATTTTTTTATGTGACTGTAATTATTTTCTGTATTGATGTAGCCTTGAAGGTGTATACAAATATGGACAACTCTTCGTTTAAAGGTGTTTTTCTGTTTGACGCGGGATCAAACCTCGGTAAAGAAAAATAGTGTTATATATGTATAGACTTACACACACACACACATATATATATATATATATATATATATATATATATATAAATTTTCACATAAACACGTGAAATAACAATCAATGATCAAACCACAATAAGAAATGGGAAAACAAGACTAAGATCTTTCAACCGTAATTTTTCAGTTGGGTTTTTGACTCTGACGAAGACCGCTTGTTACGGTTGAAAGATCTTAGTCTTGTTTTCCCATTTCTTATTGTGGTTTGATCATATATATATAATGGCAGGAAATCCCCGCGTAATCATGTTTCATTAAAATACACAGCAACCTCTGCGTTAACGACTTTAAAGCTGGTCGGCTCCAATTTACGAATAACTTTGCGGTGGGCTGGTGTTAAAAGCCATATCAATTGTCCAAGAGACATCTTACTTTGGCATGAGCAGATGTAAAAAGAAAATCACATCTTCCAGACGAAAAGCAAAACTTTATAATACGACACAAAAAATACAATTGAAAAAACAAACAACAATTACAATGAATTGAAAACAAATGCAGAGAATAAAAACAATTACAGTGAAAAACCAGTACATGAACAAGCTTTCGACTTCCACACAAGTCATCATCGGGTTAATGATATGGAAAACAACATATATATAAAACAAAACTGAAGAAAAACTCTATCTAATCAGAATGTGCAAATTAAAAATATGAGCCACTCAGATTGCAGGATCGGATCAACTAAATTCGCAATTTCAGACGTGATACGCTTGGTTTACTGTGGTAGCCAGCCTAACCAAACGCTCAGTATATTGATATATTAGGTGACATTTTTGTATATCAGATAAACACTTAGTATATTGCCTTTATTATATACCTGCCTTCTATGAAACATATATATATGTTTCATTTGTAATGTTATCTTATTAGTCTAGTCGAAGGTTTTGTCCGGTTAAGACTAAGATCTTTCAACCGTAACAAGCGGTCTTAGTCAGAGTCAGTTGGGTTTTTGACTCTGACGAAGACCGCTTGTTACGGTTGAAAGATCTTAGTCTTGTTTTCCCATTTCTTATTGTGGTTTGATCATTGATATATATATATATATATATATTTGTAAAATTTGGAAGCAGTCCTTCTTTTAAGCATATTTCGTTGAACAGCTGACCGTATTTCGCTGATGTCATTTTCTTCACTAGTTTTTCAAGGTTTCTGAATACCTTCTTCTTTCCTTCATCCAAACGTTGGAGAATGTTAATTAAGTTATAACCGACATGTTTCGACTGGCTTCCAGTCATCTTCAGGGTGATTAATTAAACAAAGAGGAAAATTATTAGTCTTTGGAGTTGGTATTAAAACACATTATATAGTAGAAGTTTGAAGTAGCTGCTCTTCGGCCTGATTCGCCTCAGTCAGTTGCTCTTGCGAATCAGGCCGAAGAGCAGCTACTTCAAACTTCTACTATATAATGTGTTTTAATACCAACTCCAAAGACTAATAATTTTCCTCTTTGTTTAATTAATCACCCTGAAGATGACTGGAAGCCAGTCGAAACATGTCGGTTATAACTTAATTAACATTCTCCAACGTTTGGATGAAGGAAAGAAGAAGGTATTCAGAAACCTTGAAAAACTAGTGAAGAAAATGACATCAGCGAAATACGGTCAGCTGTTCAACGAAATATATATATATGTATATATAGAAGTTTAATCCAAAATGAACAAAGAAAACAGTAAAATAAATTTAAAGGCCTCAGAGCATTTATTTCTGTTGTTTTCCTTTTTCCTTGTAGTTCAAACTTCATTGATTGCATCACGTGTATATTTATTGTGATTTTCTACACACTTATATATATGTTATATGTTTAAACCAGAATCAGAAATAAAAGAAAAAAGACTATGATCTTTCAACTGTAACAAGCGGTCTTCGCCAGAGTCCAAACACAGTTGGACCCTGTAACGAAGACCGTATATATGAAACGGTCTTCGTTAATTGGTCGGTTTGATGTATATAATTTATAGGTGGAGAATAATCAATTTAAAACTAACAGTAGAATAGGGAATATGAAAAAATAATAATAAATAACAGAAAAGCAGAGGGATGAACAGAGGAAATGAATATAAATATAAAAATTAAGGACTAAGCATTAATAAAAATATACTAGAATAATATAAAATAATAGAATAGAGCTTTATGAATGCTTTTAATAAAGACTTATAGAAGTCTTTAACTTTTATCTATGTATAATTTCCTCTGTTCATCCCTCAGTTTGTCTTTTATTACTTTTTCATATTTCCTATTTTGATTTTAAATCGATTCTTGTCTACGTTATTCTCTGTAACCGGGAGCTTATGTGGCAACATTATTGGTCTCCAACCGTCTCTGTATCAGTGCGCTTGGTTTCCTTCTCCTGAACACGGTTCAAATTGAAAATTAGTGATTGTAAGTGCGTATTTTTAATTTCTTTATGTTTCTTCGTCTATATTGAACTTTATTTGTCCGTTTCAGATCGTATTTTCATCGAAAAAGTATATGTAAATATAAGGATTCCAACCATTACATAATACCTTTACCAGCGGCTATGAGCATGATGAATAATACACCGGTACCCTCTAGTTGGCTGAAGTTAATCAACATTGGTATCGTTATCATACCTTACCTCAGGTTTTACAGAAAGAGTTTGTAAATAAGAATACTTGAGAATTATAGAATAAGTTTAAACACAAACGGTTTTTTTTTATTTTAAAACAACACAGTTTGAGCATGGCGTTGTTTGTTAGTTCTATCTTCACCTGTGAGATAAGTCTGTACTATCCACCTGTTCTCAATCTAAAGAAAGAAACATTCGCCCGTTTATAATTATAAAAGTTTTATCATTAGTATAAGACCTTACAATGACCATAATTTTAATTGAAAAATAATTATTCCTTTTTAATTAATAGTATATGTGATGCCTAGTCAGCATTCTTATGTTTAAAAGTAGTATATTCTGTTGTAAATGTGTATTGGTTAATTATTGTTAGTAATACTTCGAAAATATCAATGGAGTTTCTACATAAGGAAAGTTTTCTTAAGAAAAAAACCCGTTTATGGTGAGAATTCTGTTTTAGTGACAATATAGAAAAGGTGAATAATTGCTTTACTTTAAGTTTGTTTGTAAAAAAATTGTTTGTATTAATGCTATATGATCCATGATATGATGATCCATATGTTCAAAGTATGAGTAAATATACCATACAAGTGATTGTATAACTGAAGAATTATGTTTGTCAAGAACAATACATATACTCCTACGAGCTATGCCAGTGTTTCCCAAAGGGGGCGGTGCTTTGATATCGGGGGACGGTAATGCAAAAAGGAGCGGGGATTCTATTTCTATAAATTGAAAATGTTCATGCAATAAAATTTCTAAATTTATAGTGAAAACACGACATGTAAACTTCTAGGAAATGGTTTCTTAAAATTATTTATTTTGATAATTCATTTTTTATGTTAAAAGTATATTCTCACCTAAGTTTCTTTTATTGTGTATTAATTCTTTTGCATAAATATGCTATGAAACAATACATCTATTGGATTCTAAATAAATATTCGATTAGTAATTATTTTAATTTAATTTTTAAAATGTTACTCATTTGGTTATTTAGTCTAGGAATCTGATTATTATTCAAGAATGTTGAGTTATAGGTTTATGGACCCAAGGGGGCGGTCACTCGAAAAAGTTTGGGAAACACTGAGCTATGCGAACATTTATTGTGTAGTATTTACTAATGATTAGAATAAGGGAAGAAATATTAAATCTCCACGAAAAAAGATTTTATCCAACGTTGGCACATTGCAAACACTTAGTGTTCATTATCAGGTCACATTTGTCTTAAGGTGATATTGAGTTTCAAGAAGTCATAGGACACTCAGATGTAACCTGACTATTAAACACTTAAGTGTTCAAATTCGCGTCGACATTGAGTAAAATATGTCGTTTAGAAACTTATTATATCTTCCCCATATTCTCATCATGAATACATATTTCATCTCAAAATTATTTTTAATTCTACGGCCTAATTCATGTGATGATACATTAGCTTGAAACAATGTTTTTTTAGATATTACCTCTTTGTACAAATACTTTTACTTCATCATTTCCCATGCTTCGAGATTCCACTTTTTTAACGCTGCTGCATTATTTTGTTAATATTTTTGCTAGTTATAAATATTTTTATATTATCTATTATATAATAACACTTTTTTGTAAAAATATTTGTAAAACTCATTATTACTCATATCTTATAATAGAAGAATTGAATCACTTGAACTTAAATAAACTATTCAAGTGATTAATGTAAACTATCAGGATACTCCCAAGGTTCTACTCTGACCGTTAGCTTCCAGTTCAGCCAATAGTTTACGTTTGTAACAACCCTGCAAAAAACCTGGTCCTTTTGTTTTCAATGACATGACAATTTTTTATCGCCTTTTGCAAAGGAAAAACTGTTTTTAAGTTACAACAAAAGTTAAAAATACTACAGATTTGCTAATTATTATGATGATTTACAGTTTTAGATTAATCTTTTTTTTTCAATTATAAATAAAATCGAATACAGGTTGAACCTTCTTAATCCGGTAAAATTTTTGTTTGCCGGGATTTTTAAATTGGTCGGACCAGAGTAATTTGCCGGACATTGTTTTGTTTTTCCTCGTCTTATTTTTAATATTTTCGTTACTACTAGTTGAACATCATTGTTACTGGTACAGTAATGTAACAATTGTGTTATTTTATATAATTATGTAACACTTACTGGTCATGATGAATTCTACAATATTTTCTTTACAGTTTATCTGTTTATCAGCCTGTAACAATAAATCCATAAGTATTGTTTCGACGTATTTTTCTATATAATTCTGCATGAATATTCTCATGTAATACTACTATCGTATATCAAAACAATATTACAGCTACATTGTACAGCATAATGTAGGGTAAGTACATATAGAAGGTGTTTCGGGGACCACCTATTGTTCAGAATTTTCCATGGTCCGGCAAGCCTAAGGTCTCATGGTTGCTGGATTGGGAAGGTTCAACCTGTTTTAGAATTATGCTAAGAATGTTTTATAATCCATAACTAAGTGTTACTGGCTACCTCAGATAACTGCCAAAGACTTTTCAATCTTTGAGAATACATTGAAATCTTTTTAATGAAAATCCTTTGTCTGCCTCTGATAAAATACAGTGGAACCTCTACATACGAGATTAATTCGTTCCCGGATCGTGCTCGTATCTAGAATTTCTCGTATCTAGAGCGAACTTTTCCCATAAGAAATAACTGAAAACCAATTAATTTGTTCCCGGCCTCCCAAAATCATTCAAGTTAACCCTAAATAACTATGAACACATCTTCCTGATTACTAAAAACACATTCAAATAGTGACTGAACATAAAAATACAGTAATAAGATAAATAAGATGATATTAACGAAATAAAATGCGAGTTTATTATGAGCACTTCCACTTAAAATTAAAGTTAACTTTATGAAGAACTAAATTTTTTTACGGCACTAATTTATTTATGCACTTTTTTCTGATTTTTTTTGCTTTTTAACATTACTGTATTAGTTTTTACTTTTCTTCGCTTTCTTTTGCCCTTTTAGCTGGAATCGCAACACTTTCACTTTCTATAGGTCTTTTGAAGAAAAACTTATCCAAGGAGGTTTGTCTCTGCCTCCCTTTCAAAATGCTACGGAAATGTGTAAGGCAAGTGTCATTAAAAAGTGTCATTAAAACTTGGCCACCTAGCGGAACCATGTGGGAATTCTCGTACTTGGATTTTCTCTCGTATGTAGAGCAAGATTTTTGCTCGAAAGACCTCTCGTATCTCGAGTTTCTCGTAAGTAGAGTAGCTCGTATGTAGAGGTTCCACTGTACTATATATCTAAAAAAATAAACGTCCGAAATATTGGTGTACCTTTGTCGAATAATACAGGTTAGGTCATGTTAATATATTAGGCGAAGTAAACATGGTTATGTTAGACAAGAATTTTTATTGGTGTAATGTGATGTATATGATTTCATGGTTTCGAAAATACTTGCATAGTAATTCGTGTTTACCACTGTTGATGGAGACGCATTAGCACAGTGCACATACACATATTTATGTGATTTGTGTGTCAAATCTCTAGGTCACATGTGTCAAACCCAGGCTCTCGGTGTAATTATAATTGCCCGTAAATATGCATTAGATCTGGCCCGCGGTATATACTCTGCCGCAAAGACTATAAATCCCAGAATGCTTTGCTAATATATCAGGGCACAGTTAAAACAAGTGTTGTCAATTTAGCTCTTTACAGCTAGATCTAGCTCCTTTTTCACTAACTTAGCTCCAACTTTTCCCATTTTAGCTCCTAGCTTCTTGTATAGCTCCTTGTTTAATAATTTAGCTCTTTACAGCTAGATCTAGCTCCTTTTTCACTAACTTAGCTCCAACTTTTCCCATTTTAGCTCCTAGCTTCTTATATAGCTCCTTGTTTGATCATTTAGCTCTTTAGAGCTAGATCTAGTTCCTTTTTCACTAGCTTAGCTCCAACTTTTCCCATTATAGCTCCTAGCTTCTTGTATAGCTCCTTGTTTGATAATTTAGCTCTTTAGAGCTAGATCTAGCTCCTTTTTCACTAGCTTAGCTCCAGCTTTTCCCATTATAGCTCCTAGCTTCTTGTATAGCTCCTTTTTGATAATTTAGCTCTTTAGAGCTAGATCTAGTTCCTTTTTCACTAGCTTAGCTCCAACTTTTCCCATTATAGCTCCTAGCTTCTTGTATAGCTCCTTGTTTGATAATTTAGCTCTTTAGAGCTAGATCTAGCTCCTTTTTCACTAGCTTAGCTCCAGCTTTTCCCATTATAGCTCCTAGCTTCTTGTATAGCTCCTTTTTGATAATTTAGCTCTTTAGAGCTAGATCTAGCTCCTTTTTCACTAGCTTAGCTCCAACTTTTCCCATGAGCTATAGCTCCTTTTCTATCCTTTTTTTTTTGAACAAGAATATATTTTAATTCTTTTCCGGATGACCGGAAGAGGTTAAAAATTGAGGAAAACAGGTAGCTGGTGGATCATTGCAAGAGCGTAGCTAAAAGCTTGGGAGATGTGGACTCTTCCAGTGTCTTAATCATCCTGCCCATTCCTTATACGTACACTACTGATCCAAAGCGCATAAAGGATTTTTTTTCCAAGTGAGCCATTATTCCAGTATTGTTGTTGCATAACAGTACACAATTTATTTCCTGCGTGACCTAACAGTTTTAATTTATTTTTTCTAACTGAATTAAATTATTTGCCTCTGAAATTATAAGTATCAGCTTAGTCATAAAAATGAAAAATCAACAAACATATTTGCTAATTGTAAAGACTCTATGACCTAACGGATCGATCACTGGTAGTTTAGTAATATATAGTAATGTCCGAGATATTCCATATATTTCTATAAAGAAAACAAGTAAAATAGTCTTTGATATAAAGGGACTAATGAACTAATAATGACGTAATTGAAATGATGTTGCTGGAGTGACGTCATATGCAACTCATTGTGTCTTCATTGGTCAGTTCAGAATACGGCTCGGTAGTGTTGTAATGTATCCCGTCATAATATCAAATATTATTCTGTGAAAAAAACAATGTTCCTGGATATTTCATCAATTAGTAAGTACGATCGTTTCTGCAACTATGTGTAAGTATATTTTTAACAATAAATTAGTTCAATAATAATTATTTAACCAAATAATTAGATGACAATTTCTTAATGATTATGTTTAAACAATATGGCCACTTCAGTTTCAGGTTAGCGTCCTTTCATTAAAATAAAATTGTTACAATCAGTAATACGTACCTAAATTTAAAGACAATATGACAAATTAATTTAAAATACATAATAATGTGATCGTTATTTATCGAAATGACAAAGAAATATCCTATCAGAAATAAATGATCGAAATTTATAATGTCATTTTAATTTATGGAAGTTTAATGGAATATAGTACTTTCTAATATTATGTATAACTCTTACAATTTGAATTCAGTAATAGTTATCATTCTTTTTATAATTATAGTTATTTCATATTTAATCTAATTGACTATTTCAACTCAGTTAGTATTAATTTAGTTTTACAATGTAATGATGTTTCATTTAACATTGATCATTTTACTAATGACTGACGTATTGTTTTAATTAATAAATGAAATACATTCTTTATAATCATTCATATACTGTAGAATTACGTTAATTAAAAATGATTTAGAAAAAATATGAGAACATAATATAAGACTAAAAATATGGATACAATTACCTTGTACATAGAACAAACTCAGCATTTTCCAACTTCCAATTTTAATTTAATATCCATTTCTTTTACCAGTATTACAATTGTTTACCAATTGAAATCATTATGTAGCAAAGAAAAGAGTTGGGTACTGTAAACTTACTTTTGGTTGATTCTCTATTATCTTATTGTTATTGAATTCATTGAAAATGTTTCATATTTTAAAACTGTAGTTTCTACAAATGATGATATTTATAATTCTGACATTATGAATTGTTTATTGTTAAAAATAAAATCAACTCAATTATGTAATAACTATTTTTTGAAGTATACTCTGTGCAATTAGTATACTTTTGTGCAATTGTTTACCTAAAATTTAATTCTATATTATGTTTATTTAAGAGTTAAATAGGAAATAATTTTACAAACTTCGCTAATTTCTAGATTCTTTAACACTTTATTTTGATTATTTGAGCATTTGTTTTAATAAAAGTAATTCAGTAAAAAGAAACTTTATTTATGGTAATAATTTCTTTTAAAATTGTTAAATGTGAATTTGTTTATTTAATGATTACTGAATGAACTTTAAGATGTTTAAAACATTTTTGTTAACTTAATTCAAATTTACTATGTATGTTTGTGATATACATTTTATATGAAAGAAGTATATATCACAAAGAAACGATTATGATATAGAGTTGTGTTTTGTTTTAGGATATTCGTTTGTGATGTATATATATTAATATAAATATTAATAAAAGTATCGGCTATGAAATAGAAACAAAATTGAAGTTTATCAGGACTTGGTCAGTTCTTCAAACTAGACAGTTGTTGAAATCCACAGAGTATTTTTCTGTGGTAAAGTAGTGACTTTAGTTCACTGCTTATTTTTGGCCCACTGTGAATTTTTAGTTTGATACCCTTACTGTAGATGGTACTCCATAGCTTTCAAGTGCTCCTAGGGATAGTGATCTGGGAGACCACTGAACAGTAACACTGTCATCAGTCAAGTCATCCGGAGAGTGTTTTCCCAAAGACCATATACTTGATGACCATAATGAAGTGGAGTTTCATCTTACTCGAAGTGTCCATTTTCTATTGAATGGAAGTTCGTTCCTAACCGACACTGTTAAATCATTCTGTCGCCATTGTCTATTAGGAAAGTTTCATTTATCCTGTACTTTTTTAATGTGAAGAAACGCTTTTTTTTATACTGTAAAAACTAAAGCAAATCCTTATTTTTATTCTTTTAAAAAGATGAATTGCTTTGATATAATAAACTGAATTGTCAATTACCAGTGTATAAAGTCATTAGCATGGTATTTAGAAAATCTTTTATATAGTGCCCTTAATATTTTTCAAGTTGTTTTAAAAAGTGACTTAATTAAAGTTATTCCTTGATATTTATATGCTATTTAAATGTTTTTGAAATGTTCTGTAGTTTTTTTTGCCAACAACTTTCGGAAATTATTTAATACAGTCATAGCTCGGTTTTCGACTATAATAGGTTCCAGAAGGCCGTTGGAAAACCGAATGGTAGGAGTTCTGGAACGAGTTTTCCATTAAAAATAATTACTCTTTTCCAAAACTAAAAGGCGATTTTTTTTAAAAAATATTTTAAAATTAATTGACTAAGAAATGTATTAAGAGAGCTTATATTTAAAATACACGTATTTTATCACTAATGTATGAATGTTAATATTTTGCTGCTGATTTGTGGATGACAGAATGAACGAGGTTGTCGAGGAGAGGGAGGGAGGAAGAAATTAAGTTGTTTTTGTCTTCTCATCAGAACGTTACGAAAGTGGCTGATGATAATGTCATTAACCCTTTCACTGCTAATGACGTACATATACGTCATACAATTATTCGTCACCAGTGGTAATGATGTATATATACCTCAAAGCAAAACTGCCTACCACTGCGCTTGACGAATATATATGTCATAGATTTTTTTCGCATTGCATTGGAAATTTCATCTCAGTGAATTATACTTGGTTTCCAACAATATTTTGCCTGGGTTGCATATCTATTTAGGTATTTTTTATTACCGCTAAGAACGTCACGCGGGCTACCTGCGGCATTGTATTCTGACCACGTCATGTCCTAACCCGACCCTCGGCTCCTTCCTTTATGAAGACCACGGCAGATCTCAGTCTGCTTTTGATAAACCCTGTGATCACTTGTGCTCTGCTCCTTCCCTTTTTATTCTCGTCTTACTTGTGTTCTGACGGAGGCTTTCGATTTTGATTTTTCTTTTGGATTACGTTTTGTACTGTTGTTTGTGATTCAGTTTTACTTGGCTTGTTCCTGGATTTTATTTTACCCTGACCTAATTGTAAAAACATTGTTTTCCGATGAGGAGTTGTTAGAGATTCTAACAAGAAGTGACAATGAAGGTGAATCACTAGAAGATCAGCCTGATGACAGTTGGGAATCAGATGATTCATTGCCCAAGTCACCTCAGCCTTCATCGCCGTGTGCCGCCGGACCTAGTACTCCGTCGTATATTCAGAGACAACAGTTCAAGTTTCACTGCTAAAGTGGCTCTTCCCGAATTCACCGATTGAAAGCGAGAAAAGAAAGACTTTTAAAAAAGATAATGTTAAAAATACCTGTGTTGGAAATTTTCAGTTATTTTAAAAGCAAAAATTAGTTATAATATTAAATGTATTTAACTTTAAATTACACAAAACACGACACAGAAAAAGAATAAAAAGAACACTTAAAGAATTCAATATTTCGAACTGTTGTTCGTCATCAGGAGTAGACTAGAAGAGGGGGCGAAATGAGAGAGATCTCCGCACGTCGAAGAACGGAGCGCGAATGAAGCAATGAAAGGTCAACTGATAAGAGCAGCACTAGCGTAAAAAAGGAACTAGGGACTAAACGTCGGAGAACGGAAAGGGCAATGCCAAAGTATAAGTCAAAAATAATAGATAAAATTATATTATAAAAAACAAATAATAATAAAAATATATATATATTATTTATATATATATCGATAATTTTTATTATTATTATTTGTTTTTTATAATTTTATCCATTGTTTTTGACTTATACTTTGGCATTGCCCTTTCCGTTCTCCGACGTTTAGTCCCTAGTTCCTTTTTTACGCTAGTGCTACTCTTATCAGTTGACCTTTCATTGCTTCATTCGCGCTCCGTTCTTCGACGTGCGGAGATCTCTCTCACTTCGTCCCCACTTTTAGTCTACTCCTGATGACGAACAACAGTTCGAATATTGAATTCTGTAAGTGTTCTTTTTATTCTTTTTTCTATGTCTTGCGTCTTGCTTTGTGTAATTTAAAGTTTTATTGTCCTTGTCGACCGTTTCTTATATTTAGTAATTAAATATATTTATACACAGATATATTTATAATATATATGCAATATCAATATGTAAAAAAACCTAAACTTTTAACTTTTCCCGTGCAGGTACAAAGCCCTGATCAAAACGGATGGAAATTTTAGTTTTTTCAAAAAAAAGTTTAGCACAGGGTAAAAAAATCATGTTTTGAAATTCAGCCTTAAAGAACATGAATTGTTACTGTTTGGAAGCAGTGAAAGGGTTAAGGGAATTCAAAGCGTCTTCGATTACGTGAAATTTGTACGACAACTAAAGCCAAAAAGTGTAGAAATTTTTGTTCGAATTGCGAATTGTACGAGTAATAAATCATTTGAGATTCGAAGTTTGACTGTATATTAATATATTTAAGAATTGAGTCATTCGTCTAAAGAGGTGACAACGCTTTTGCATTCCTCCGACGTTATATTTTTGTATATCTGTTGGAGATGTTCTTTTAGAAGTAGTTTCTTTTTACTTGAAAAAGAAAAGCTGGGTTTATATCGAGACAATTCTTCTTTACCCATCCTTCATTAGTTTTAACAGCAGGTCATAAGCTTCAGATCATTACAATCAAGCATTGGTCTCCTTGTAATCACAAGGTTATCTGCATGCCCTTGCCTGTTGTAACGTTGATTACTTAAATAACCAGTAGGTAATCGACAAGGAACTATCACAATGAGTGCGACACCATACCTGCTAAAGTTACCCTTTATTCTTTCACCTGTGGTAGACCCTAACCTTATACTAAATTCTTGTCTTGGCTTGTTGTCAATTTTATGGTTGTTTTATTAAAACATCTATAAATATATTATATTCAACACTTGGTTTGAATCAGCATCAAGGTTTGGTCCAGCGTCAAACAATTCCCCAGAAAAAAAATTAAGCGAACGTTTTACCTATATTTCTAGACACCTTCACTGCTATTGATCTATTGATGCAGCCCTGAAGATGTCTGGAAATATCGATGAAACTTTGAATTAAGGTGTTTTTTTGATAATTGACGCTGGATCAAACTCGAAAAAGAAAAATTGTGATAAATTAAAGTATATATAATTAAACAAGAAAAATTTTCAAATGAATTACTGATGGATATTAGTGCCTTTGGTTATATATTTAAGTTCTACGTATACAAAATGTTCTAAAAAAAAAAATACATTCATTTATAAATTGTTACAATTATTATTTAAGGTAAGCTGACTATGTGTTCTGTTGTTGCCATTGGTCACTAGAGAGCAACACTCGGGTTTGTATTCACCATGTAAACCTTCCACAAGACCATTTTAATAATGGCACTTACTATAAGTTAACATACACAGTAAAACATGCCTCACGAAATAATTATTTGACTACAAACCTCAAATAATTTTTCAGTAAAACATCAGTACTCTTCAATACAATAAGAAATATTGTTTTCATCAGTATTTATTGTGTATTGGTTATATATTACTTTTTTCGTTATGATAAAACTGTGGCATTTTAGTTGCCAGTGTTTTGAATAAAATTTTGGCTTATTTGTTTTACGAAATATTTTTACTGTTTAATTTCCTATTTTACCTAGAAATATGAACGTCAGCGTATGTCTGTATATGTGGTTATTCTAAAGAAATGCTAAAGTTACATGCAATTTGAAGGAGATGTATTTTGATATTATTGATGAAGTCCTGACGATGTCTATCGTTGGCGTAAAGTTTGTTTTTTGAGAATTGTTCGACTGTGGACCAAACCTTGAGGAACAAAAATAGTAATTCGTAACAGTCTAAATTTGTTACAAATTTTCACAATCAAGTTGTATTATAAAAAATTTTGAAATATTTGTTCATAAATAAGACATGCAAAAGTCTTAATGTACGAGTATAAGCAAGTCGTGTTTTTTTTGTATATTTTTTGAAAATTTACTTCAAAATAAAATATTTTAACTATTAAAAAATGCTATATATTATTGCCTTTACATTGGCATATTTTAAACGTAAATTCTTGTTTACCTAAGTATGTGACACCATACATACCTTTAAGCACCATTCTATACCATTATAAAAGCAGCCGTGTCAATTTGTCCTTCACAAATGTCGTAAACAAATCCGACAAATATACCAAAGTGATCCATTATTCAAAGATGGATTTTTAGTTTTTATAGCTGTATTGCCCTTTGCCATAATCGGAATTTTGTAAAATCTTTTTTATTTGTTGCTAATTTTAAGTTTAGTTTTTTAATAAAAAGTAAGTAAGTTAGTAAGTCGATTAGTGTTAAAAAACATTTTCTGAAAAGAAAAAAAATCATAACGCCACTTGTTGTTAACGTAATTTTAAAAAGAAATACGTTATCTCATTCCCCAAATAATGCTCTATTTTTAGGTATAATTTCATTCTGATCCGTCAAGCGGTATGATGTGTAACATCCACACAACCTTTCAGAATGAATCATCAGTCAACATTTGTACAATTTAAAAACTTTTACATTTTTACTTTATATCCAAGCAATATAGGCATGAATATAAAGTTAAGCATTATTTTAGGGTTAGCTGTATTAGCATGAAATTAGCTAATTCATGAAATTAGCATGAAATATGTCTTTTGTCATAAAACTTTAATATACTATTAATGAGTATATAATACTCATTAGAATGATACCATATGAAATATATTTGTCCTGTTTTTTAAAGAATCATGCAATTATATCTTAAAATACATCATTTTCAAGGAAAGGCAAATTGTTTAGGTTGTGTCATTTTCTTTTGTAAATAACATTCCTTAAATTCGTTTCAAAGTGCAGTTTTTTATATGATCCACGTTCATCTTTGTGAATTTGGTTCATTCTATATCATCTATATATACATGGAATGAAAAATTCTTTATTAAGGGATTACTTCCAATTTACAAATTTCAGGGGTAGCCGTACGGGGGACACTAAGTGCCCCCCACCGGGCTTTTCCCTCTATTGTACAATCTATCTTACAAACTAATAACTTAATCCTAAGTCTTACTCGTATGCTTACAGTGTGTCTCCCTATACTCTAATATAGTCAGTTATAATAATAATAATAGTACTCATCTTAATAGTTATGTTGACAGCGGTATTAATAATATAATATGACAATAAGAATAATAGTAATTTTTTTTCTTCGTAGGATGTGGAAAAATCTGTTCAGCAGATCCCTTAGCAAAACATCTTGCTTAGGGTATGTGGGGTTGGGGGTCCCGACCCACTAAAAAACCACGTCCTATTTCCTGGCAATATCCGACACGGAAACTGTTTGCACATTACTTCATGCCGGTGCCTCAGTCCTCCTGAATAGGATTCACCTTCTTGTCCCCATTCGTTCATCTATGAGTTATCGTGAGTCCTTGCTTCGTGCTTTCATTTTTCTTATGATGGAAAACCGCCTCTACAAAGTTTGCAGCTTTTGACCAATATTAACATAGTAATTTTTTTTGGGGGTAAGGTGGTGAAATGCATTTACGCACATTGTGCTGGGCTCCCAGATAAACCAGACTAGCAACTAAAACACCCCCTTTTCTCCTAGGACCTAGCCTGGAACTGTTTTCCACATTACTTCAGGCTTGGTCATAGCTTACCTTAGGTGATGCATACTAACTTTATTATTCTTCTAGATCTTCCAAGTATCGCTTTTTCGTAGTCAAAATCGTTCTAACTAGGCCATCTACCAATATTACGATAGTAATAGAAATTATAATTATAATAGTAATAGTACTATTAACAACAATAATATTTATGAAAAATACAAACTAGATTAGTCATGTTGTCAAAGACTCTCTATCAAATCTTCTGGGTCTTCCTCTACCGCAGCCAAAGCCATAGCTCTCCCCAGCAGCAGATCCTTTTCATCCTGAGTGAGGAGTGTCTTTATATTTGTTACCAGCGGGTTGGAAGAATCCGCGTCACTACAATCTTCCTTCATTCCCAGCTTTCGTATAAACCTGGAGAGGCGCTCCAGTTTGACCTCTTGGTGGAGGAACTCGTTCGGGGCGTAACGGGTGCGTCCAGGATAATTCGGAGGGTTTTATGCTGATATGCGTAAATACGCCTCATCAGCTTACCAGCCGGTTTATCCCAGGCAGTCACCCTGTACGTGATTATTGGCCTCAACAGTGCCTTGTATAGATTGACCCTGGTTCCGAGAGACAGTCCAGAGCCAGGTTTTATAAGGTGATAAATGACACTCCTGACCCCGTAATCCCTGCCAAGGGTGCATGCAACGTGATCCCTTAACGTAATTCCAGAGTCGATGATGACACCAAGGTACCTAAATATTTTTGTAGTTGGTATGTCTTGATCGTGTATGTGCAGTGTAGGTGTGTATCCGAGCCTCTTGCGCAGGTTAACAGTGAAAGTGCATTTGGATGGATTTATATCCATCCTCCACACCTTTCTCCATTCCACTATTCTGTCAACATGTTGTTGGAACTGTCATAGAGGGGTATCTATGAAGAAGGACTTGCAGGAGACCAATATGTCAACTGCATAGATCTCCTCTAGTGTTTGCTTGTTTCTATTATTTTATATATAAAAAGATTTCACATAAACACGTGAAATAACAATCAATGATCAAACCACAATAAGAAATGGAAAAACAAGACTAAGATCTTTCAACCGTAACAAGCGATCTTCGTCAGAGTCAAAAACCCATAAATCTTAGTCTTAGTCTTGTTTTCCCATTTCTTATTGTGGTTTGATCATTATTATATATATATAACGGGGTGCGTCTATATATATATCATATTATGAAAGTATAAGCCACAAGGAAAAAGTAAAAAAGACACAGAAAATGTGCTCTAAGGCCTTTCAAATATATGTCATCAGAGAGAAACTAAAAATTCTTTAGTTGCTCTCTGATGAAATATATTTGAAAGGCCTTAGAGCACATTTTCTGTGTCTTTTTTACTTTTTCCTTGTGGCTTATACTTTCATTAGTTTTCATCACGTGTTTATTGTGATTATTTAGTATATATCATATTATATACATATTACATGTATTTATGTATGTAATATGAAACATACGTATATATACATATGTGTATGTCAACAAGTTATTACAGCCGTCGGGGAAGCGATGGGTGTGGAACTAGCTATATTTAAGGAAAAATTTAAAACTGAATTAAATGTATTTTAAATAATTTTTAATACAAATACTTTCTATTTTAACAGTTTTCATAAATAATTAAATTACATAGTTTAACAAAATAAAACAAGCGCTTTTTAAGACTTGTTTAAGAATTTAGAACAATAAATAAGAAAATATTGGCATTTACATTTCAATGAGGTTAAATCAATGCTTGTTGATTTTAGTATCTTTTTTTTTGCATTTAGAGGGTTTTCAAAAGAGAATAATGAGAGTAGTTATTTTCAAGATGTATTAACATTTACGTAAACTCTAAAGTTATGCAATTTTACATATACTGCTCAAAAAAATATTTCACATAAATACGTGAAATAACAATCAATGATCAAACCACAATATGAAATGCAATAAAAGACTGAGATCTTTCAACCGTAACAAGCAGTCTTCGTCAGAGTCAAAAACCCAACAGTTGAGTTTTTGACTCTGACGAAGTCCGCTTGTTACAGTTGAAAGATCTTAGTCTTGTTTTCCCATTTCATATTGTGTTTTGATCATTGATTATACTAATCAATGTATAGTAGATATACGTTATATATACTAAGTTTATTAATAAAAGTAAGAAAACAATATTACTATAATAAAACATGAGTGATATAAACATAAATAAGAATGAAAGACATATGTGTATTCAAATTCAAACAGAAGCACCACGAATGACAATATAGTTTTCAAGTAAAAACGCACTCTGTCACTTCTTCTGATTTTCAGATAGTGTATACGAATTCCTAGATGAAGCCTATTTCTGATAGTTTTAAGAAAATTTATCAAGAAATTATAACAATAACTTATAGTTGAATATAATCTGAAATTTTTTTTTTTTATAAAAAAAATGGAACGGAATATTTTCTTTTAATATCTTCGTCAAAATATCAATATATGCAAAACATTATAAAAAAAAAATACCAACAAATAATGCCTACCTGAATAGAATATTATAAATGTGGAAAATACTTAAAAGTACTCGTCATAGAAATGTATTCAAAAGGTAACAAAACTATGTTTTAATTTTTGTCACACGAGCTGTCGAGAATTTCTGGCTCTTATAAAGAAAGAAAACAAACTAATTCTAAAATTCCGAGTTTGTGAAAACTATGAACCCAGTGTGTTTTCAAAAATTTAATAATTAAATAATTAATAACTTTGAAAAAAAAATTACATAGCAATATATATTTTGGGTTACTATTTAGGAATACATATTTTTCCTTTTCTTGTAAATAAATTAATATAAACAGTTAAAGAAGAATATACCACTTTATATCGTAAACTTCCTTTCTCAGTTGATGGCTACAGATCTTGTCTAAGTTCCAGAGTCAGTCAGTTAGTAAAGAGTTTTCAGTAGGTTTCCTTATGTTTATAGCTGTATATTGATTTTTTGTATTTGATAATCTATATAATTTTTACTGCATAATTAAATATTCGAGAACTTTTACTTTTTTCACGAATTATATATTATATATAATTATTTTAATAAATAAAATATAATTTTTGCTTGCTGAAATTACTTTAAACCAACGTTTCGAAGTCCTTGACATCTTCTTCAGCGGTAAGTTCCAGAGTCAGTGAGTTGATAAGAGTTATACAGTAGTTTCCTATGTTTATAGCTGTATATTGATTTTTTGTATTTGATAATCTATATACATTTTATACTGTATAGATATATAATATATCGAGAACTATTAGTTGTTTCACGAATTATATATTATATATAATATTTTAATACAATAGAAGAATAGACGGTGTGTTATGCTTGCTGAAATTACTTTAACAGACGTTTCAGGGTAAGTCCTTGACATCTTCTTCAGCGGTAACAAATGTGATGATAAATTATACAGATTAACAGCAAAAAAAAAGCATAAATATAATACATTTAAAATGTATAGATATATAATAATAGATATAGTGTTACCATATATATAATTTAAACACAATAGAAGAATAGACGGTGTGTTATCCCTTTGAACGGTTCTCTACAGGTATATCATGTGGTATATGCCTATATTCTTCTCTCCTGATGACGGTTAAATGGATTAATTTATACAACTTTAGTGTGTGTAACATATAGTTTACTTCTAACGAGTCTCTATGTATTATTATTTTATATATCCCGGTATATGTCTTTTATGTTTCAGTTATTATTCTATACTTAACTTTAGTTCTTAACATATAGTTTATATCTAATGATCTCTATTATGTTTTTAGTATTTATGTTTCCTCGATTTCCTTCTAGTTTCAGTTATTATTTCTTAATAGCTCTTCACTTATTCCACTATGTTTATGTTTTCTAGTACTTGATGTTGAACCAACACTGATATGTGACACACTGTTGGTCTCTACGGTTTTTCGCAAGTGCTCTAGTGCACTATCTTACAATCCTAAGTTGACAGTTCAACTTCTTACTTGACTTGAACCAACACTGGCATGTGACAACACTGTTGGTCTCCAACGGTTGCTTCACAAGTGCGCTAGTGCCCCTATCTCAACTCTCCTAATGACGGTTCAACCGAAAATTAGAGAATACACATGTGATGGAAACTAATGAAGAGTAAAAGCCAGAAGGCAAAATAAAAAACACGGAAAACATGCCCTGAGGGCTTTCAAATTTATGTCACCAGAGAGCAACTGGAGATTGAAAACAAAAGAGTTGCTCTCTGATGACGTAAATTTGAAAGGCCTCAAACCATATTTTCTGTGACGTTTTTTTATTTTGGCTTTTACTTTTCATATATATATACCAAATATTCAATTCAAATATTGGGTCTTCTCTTGTCTTGCCTATGTACTTCTCAGCGAATGAATGCTCTAAAATAATACCTAGCATTAAAAAAAAAGGAAAACTTTATAATTATTAATACAACTATTTGTTGTTAATCTGCAATGTTTATTTTCTCATTTTGTAGCCCTCTTAAAGATTTACAAAACAATCGAAACGTTGGTATTAATGAATAGTTTCAAATCCTTATACTTTATGTGGTCAAGAAATTTATCATAAATAAGTTGATGATCTACAGTATTTGATTATTTAACAACAAAAAAAAAACCAAATTCCAATTAGAAATGAGTTAAGAATTAGAATTAATTTTATTTCCTAATTTAATAAAAGAGGATGACTGTTTAGTTGGAAGCTGATGATTATTCTAGGCTGAAAATCATAAGCGTTAATTGATAAGGTAAGGAAGACGCTAATGAGTCTGTGTTAGATTAGTCAATATCATTTGATGAGCACATTTAAATCTTATCTGCCATTTCAGGCTGATCCAACTGAATTTAAAACAAACATCTTTAGGTAGAGTAGGAAGAAATATGCTTACTTATGATATTGTTATAATATTTTTAATGTCAACAGTGGTGTAGCTAGGGAGAGGGGGTGTCATCCCCTTGTGGGACGTGCCAGGGGGCGGCAATTGGAGGAGGTAAAAATAGAAAATAGAAAAAAATTAAAGTAATAAAAAAAACCAACAGAAAATCTGTAATTTTATGCCAAAATGAGTTTTTAAGGTAATTATTTTTATTTTTTAAGCGGATTTTTCAGCTGTATTATTTCCTTAATAAAAATAAATTTATTATGAATTTTTCAAAAATAGTTTTTTAAAGGGTTTGAAAGTTTATTATATTTGTGTTGCGTTGCCAGTTAATTTAATTTAAGCGTGTTTTTTTTTATGATTTGCATTACCCGTTTTTGTTTTGAAAAATCTTTGGTTTTCTTTGATGATGACTCGTATACTCGTAAGTATACTAGTATGCTTAGGAGTAGTGTAATAAGATAAGATAAGAAATTCTGGGACTAAGAACAGAAGTCTAAAATTAGATTATCGATTGTAATTCCTTGAAAATAAATATTTTGAAAATTTTCTGGAATTTTGAAGGTTAAGGGATTATCTATCAACGGCCAGCGGGGGGACTGTCCCAGACGGCAATAAAAGTTGTTACGCCACTGAATGATAATAATATAGTTGGAATATCTCTGACATCCTGTGAGTAGCTAAGACTCGCTTTTGTATGAAAACTTAAGAACTTTAAGCTATTTAAATTAGAGATGACTGTGACTTTTTAAAAAACCAAACAAACTAGCTAATTA
Source organism: Hermatobates lingyangjiaoensis (assembly GCA_026182355.1). NCBI lineage: Eukaryota > Metazoa > Arthropoda > Insecta > Hemiptera > Hermatobatidae > Hermatobates > Hermatobates lingyangjiaoensis. The sequence continues at coordinate 45,117 of JAPFBL010000137.1, read as the reverse complement.
GTCAACTAATTACAGTAATTTAATCTCATAGTTGGCAAAAATAGAACAACAGACAACAGTTACAGCCTATATGCAATTTGTTATGTCTTAAGAGAGAAACGAATGAGGATACTTATAAATAAAATCAGTTTTGTTGTAAATATGTCAGATTGGAAAATAGGTTAAAGAGTAACTAGTAGAATTCGGGGCCAGGTTGGACCAGTGACAACAGGCTCGCCTCTGGACTGGTAGTTCCAGGGTTCAATACCCACTCTGGCCCTAGATTTATTCACGTGGGAGGTGAATAACTCTCAAAACATAATTCCAAAGGACGTTAAGCCGTCGAACCAGAGTCTATACGTTGTCAGGTACCACTATAGTTAGGAATTTCTAGATTTTTGGAATTTTATCTATATCAAAAATATTGAAGTAATACTGTAAATTGTAATTAAGGTCCTTTAGGGGTCAGGTTAGCTCAGTGGTTAACGTACTCGCCTCTGGGCTGGTAGTCTGGGGTTCGATCCCCACCTAGCCCTCGATTTATTCAAGCGGGAGGTGAATAAATCTGAACACGTCGTCCTTTGGAGAGGACGTTAATACGTTCGTTCCAAGCCTGTACGATGTCCAGAGACGATTACAAACAAACACTGAATGTACAAAACACAATTTGTAATCTAGTTGATAGCATATGTGTACTGGTAGGTCTTAAAGAGGCGGAGAGCTTTGACTTATGTAATAACATCCACTATTTACTTACCCTATAAACCAGAGCTTCTTAAACTTTTTTATATTGCGACCCCCTTCAAGCTTAGGAAATTTTAAACGACCCCCTCCTCCATATAATGAAATATATATTAACCGTAGATGTAGATGTAATATCGCACTATTTTACAATGTAAATAAAATAAGGATTAAAGAATACGTACCCATTCATTTCACATATATATAATTATATCAGTATCAGTATCAGTATCAAAGCATCAGATCTTTGCGACCCCCTTTCAGTAGTCTCGCGACCCACAGTTTAAGAAGCCCTGCTATAAACCTTATGGTTATCTGATAATCTTATGGGTCATCAAATTTCCAAATATTCAATTGCACTGTAAAATGAGAATTTTTTAGTAATCTTTTCTGTATTTGCTGTAATTAATTTATCTTTAAAAGAAATGTATATTTTTAAATTCAAAGTTTCAAATCAGGACCACATATATTCTATATTATTCTTCTTAATTGAGGACATTTGGTCCAGCGTTAAACAATTCACAAAAAAAAAAACACTTTTAATGCAAAATTTTGCCCTGAAAATATATAGAAATATAGACGAAACATCAGCTTAAAGATGTTCTCTTTTTAGAATTATTTGGCACTTGACCATACCTCGATAAAAAAGAATAGTATTTTTAAATTTAAAATTCGACATTCTGATGCTGCAAGACGTTACTATTTGTGAGATACAGTCCTTCAAGCAGTGTAGGAGTTGTTGTTAGGAGGGTTGAAGGTCTGTTAAACATGCCAAAATGAGCCCTTTCCGCCTACCCTAGGTTATTCTAGGCATAAACCAAAGCAATAAGGGAATCGAACACACATCACTGTAACCAAAAGGCACTCAATAAATAGGGTTAGTAAATAGTGGATGTTATTACATTATAATCTTCCTTCTTGTTCAAGATGTACTAAAAGAGACACATAAATGTAATTCATATTACTGTTAAAGGGCACACGTAGATAACTCATAAAACTGTTTCCTCCATGAGCCTGACCCACTGTTTTCCATTCACCTTGTACAAGACCTTTTAAAGAAGCCTAAAACTCCTGTGATTTATCTACTCGATCATTCAGCAATTTGTTGAGTTCTTCCTTTAAAATAACACAATAAAAATGAAATTAATCGCGCAATTCTTTCTGACTTATAGCAGCTTTTATCGAGTAATATGGTGGAAAAAGCTCATTATTCTTTGAGTTCCCTCAACGAATACAAACTATTCATCAGGATAATGGAGGAAACAGAAATAATTAAATTTTAAAGTATAAATATACAAATAAATTCTGTAAACATTTGCATAATCTGTTTTTAGCATAACTTGAACAAGGAAGGTATCTAATTAAAACAAATTTATTACTTGCGTTAAGAAATTTTTAGCAAAAAAAAATTGTCGGGAAATTCAAGAATTCACAGATTGCACATGTACTGGCAATTTTTTTTTTTTAATTACAAGTTATTCCGTCAAAAGATTTCTTACTTTCATAAATCAGTGTTTCTTGTAATGAACACTTGCTACAAATCACTCTTAAACAAATATTGCAAATTTTAACAACACAATCGACTTTACATAATGACCTCCTGCTCAAGCCACAAATTAGGAATTAAATTACATACTTCCAATCGATTTGTGAACAAAATCATTTGGTCAAATGATTCGACAAATTATTTATTGGGTAACTTTTCTAAATACATGTTTTATTTTCATCATCACTAGGCTAATTCAATTATAGTTTAAAATAATGCTAAAAAAAAAAATAAATAATTCTCTAAATTTTTACTAAATTCAACAGCCAAGTTTGTTAAACAAAATTCGGTATAATATATTAATAAAATTAAATGACTGTATTTCTAATGTTAAACTAACAATATTTTAATATAATTTTATTTTAATTCAAATGGTATTTTAAACGGTAATAAATATAGCTTATCTTAGTTATCATCCTCGTAGGAAGAAGCTTACTAATAGGGTATGTCTTTATATAATTTAAATTAGTTAAATAAGAAAATCTAAGATATTAACTACCATCGGAGATCCACTCCGATTCACTTATTTACGATGTTCTGATAGATTTGTTTTCGGTGCTGAAAAAACGTAGGTTCTATCCATAGTTACTTTTTGAACAGTTCATAAAACGTAGTTGTATTCAAAAATCTAAAAGAATTATTTCGAATATAATATTATGAAAACCTTAATGTTTTTAGTATATAAACTTTCAATAAACAATCGAATTTAATACTAACTAAATTCGTGTTTTGATTGGGTTTTTCTAATTTTATAATTCGGCTGTTAAGAGTTCTCTACGGTTCGGAAGCAGACTCCAAGGAAGGAAGCGTTTGTTAACTTCAACCGTGTATTACTAGGGGGCCAGGTTACCCCAGTGCTAATATGCTCGCATGTAGACTGGTAGGTCCGGGGTTCAAAACCCACTCTGGCCCTCGATTTATTCACTCGGGAGATGAATAAATCTGAACACGTCGTCCCTCGGAGAGGACGTTAAGACATCGGTTCCGAGCCTGTACGATGTCAGGTAATCATTAAAGATCCCTACTGTAAATAGTCTTGAGTTAGGCAAAATCTGAGCAGGGTCCTGTTCAGGCTCGGGACCAACAGCTTAATGTCCTCTCCGAGGAACAACGTGCTCAGGTGTTTTTCCACCTGAAAGCGTGAATAAATGGAGAGCAGAAGTGGGTATCGAACTCCGGATCTGCCAGTCCTGAGGCGAGAACGCAAGCAACTGGAGCATCTTCTGGCTCCTTACCCATATAGGTTTTAGTTTATGTTGAAAATAAATATAAAGTTTTAAAACTTTAGACATTGCTTAAAGGGAACTCTAAACACATTAAAATTTAACATTATGCTTCTTAATTAATGGATAATTAGTTTCATTAAAAATAATATTTTTGATTAATTAGTTTTAAGATTGCTTAAAAGAAGAAGTTATACGTAAGATCTGCTATGTTACTACAAAAAAAAATTGATTTAATTAAATGTTTATTTGAAATGTATTAAATTGTTCAGTTAAACCTGCATCTTTAATAAAAGAAAACCTTTTTTCATACGTTTATCAATTTATAAGTATTTATTATGATTTATAATTCTTGAATAAGTTACCGTAAGCACAATGTAAATCGGTAGGCAGTACAATGGAAGATGTTAAGTAAATTGTGAAATTCCATTATGTATTTCACATGGAATGATTTCTAATTTATATATTTAATAAACGATTTATTCAAAAGAAACTCGACGTCTCTAAGTGTCTCTTAAATAATTGAAGGACTTACAAAGTACTAAAGGAATAAGGGTTCGCTTCAAAATTGATGATGAAACGTGAATAAGTTATCGTTCATTAAGTTGCCAGCAACTTAATTACATTGAATTTATAAAAGTCAAATATTTCTAAGATTGTTCCGGTTTAAATTAAATTAAAAACGAAACAAACTAAAAAAAATAAGCTAAGCTAGTTTTACTAATTAAATAAGTATCTAGTTTGGACTCATGAAGTTTTAAGTTCAGTACGTTTTTTGTATGTACGCATGTTAGTTAGACTATGTTTCTCAAGATGTTGCTGGAGATAGAGTTGGATTCGATCCAATGTTCGAGGTCTGCTCGTAGTTCAGGCCGCACTGGTGGAGGCCCTGGGCCAGTCTTAGCACTTGCGGATAACTCTGTCAATACTTCTTCAGAGGTAACACCCACCAGCCTTTGCTTACTCAGCACAATGCTCCTGACGAATTTGTCTTTAGGCGTCACAAACTGGTGCTCCATGTAAAAAGCATCTGGTTCCCAGTAAATAATCTGAAACAAATATATTTCAATACATTTTACTTTACTTTATGTTAAAACTAGAAGACGTAATCTGTGACGGGTATTCTACAAAAATTCTGAGATGTTGTTCCAAAATATTCTTAGAAATTATAGAATAGTAGAAAATATCATTACTAGCCCAGTCCTGTCGGGGCATTAAGTCTGTCGTTTCTTTTACGTTTTGCAGCTTTAGATACTGAAACTTGATTTCAGTACTGTTTAGACACTTCAGATTTGATTTTATTGCAGGCATATTTCTTAAATATGCAGGTAGATCGGACTTACTTTTTTAAAACGAGCAAATTATGATAAACCCAAACGAAATTAAGAACAGCTAACAATATCTACTTGTTACCGTATCAGGCACCTAAAAATACCTGTGTATCTGTACAGGTTTTGTCTGTACAATATAACATCATTAGTATTCTACAACAAATATAACATTTTTGAAAAGCAAATATATAGATCTCGTGTTACGAAATGATGTCTTACAGGAAAACATGGCTTTTGTTCCAATAGGCAGTAGGATAAACTTACAGTTTATCTGACCTCTTTCTACATTGAAGATTTAAGACAAAGTTTCAAATTAGAACTTGACAATATTCCTATTTTACCTGAAAAATGTCAGAAAAATGTAAGAAAAAATGTTGTTTTAAGATAATTTTTAATGTAAGATGTAAAATAATTTCATTTATTATTTTTCAAAGAAATTTTTCAATTTTGAATTATGTTTTACATTTTTGGTCTGTTATAACATTAATATACTGGAAATTGCACGGCTTCCTAGTGTTTTTTAAAAGACCATGTTTGTTTCCTTTCGTCAAAAATCATACACACCAATCTCTGAGTCTCTTCAGAAATAAACTGCGCTCTCTGAGTCATTTCAAGGAATTACACTGCTCACATCGAAAAGAGTGTGATATCTATATAAATAAAAGAATAATTTTGTCTATACATTGCTTAGAACTGACTCATTTCAAGTTTTCTTTGCGAGAAACCGAATCCCTTAGAAAAATTTCTGTTGGTTTGCCGATTTGTCAGTTTGTCCGCAAAATTTTGTCACAAGTAAACTCAGCCACCATAAGACATATCAAGTTGAAACTTTGACAGTAGATTTCTTGACAGTAGCAAATTACAGCTTAAAGCCCCATAACTTCGCTTCTGCACTGAATTATCAATCTATTTAGAGCCTATATTTTATGTTAGACATACACAAATCTACTGTCAAAGTTTCAGCTCGTTATGTCTCATGGTGGCTCAATTTACTTGTGACAAACGTTTTTGCTTTAAAGATTCATAACTTCACTTCTACGTTGAATGATCTATCAATTAGAGCCAGCCTATATTTTAAGTTAAACCTACACAAATCTACTGTAAAAGTTTCAGCTTGATGTGTCTTACGGTGGCTGAATTTACTTGTGATAAAATTTTGCGAACAAACCGACAAACCGATAGAAGTTTTTCTAAGGGTGGATTCGGTTTCTCTAATGATGAAACGTAAAGAAAACTTGAATTGAGTCAGTTCTAAGCAAGGTGCAGACAAAATCATTCTTTTATTTATATAGATTTATAGGAAAAACTGTTTGTTTTTCCATGAACCTGAAGGACAGACAGCTACTGTGGTGTATACAGAGACATTTGCTTAACACTGTACTAATAATGGTATTTTCTACTATTTTACAATTTCCAATGGTATTTTGAAATACCATGTATAATAGAATTTTTGATTCCGTCAAAGACGGGTACATTAGCTAGTTATTAATAAAGTCAAAATTTTCTTACTTATACATTTCTTTTATGGTTCTATTCAAAATCAATACCACCTACCTTCGAGACGCAAAAACGTCATTTATTTACTGGTGAATATAATTATTTCATTAGACCTTATACTCATTAAAACAAGCATCTTATTTCAATAAAAATCAAGAATTTTTCATCATTTATGAGATAGCCAATTCTCTTCTTCTTAAATAATTTAAAAAATTTTCATTAAACTTCTAAACATCAATTTTATTTTATTTGATTCACTCAAAAAATTTTGATGTCAATGTAAACAATGTAAATAAAGGTAAACAAATACGATAAGTATAGCAAGTAAACCATTGTCCAGGATGAATATTCAGTTTTTATAGCTTTATTGCACTTTGCCGCAATTAAAATATCATGAATTTTTTTTTATAAAGTGTTAATTTTTTTCAATTTATGGCAAAATTTCATTGTTTTTTATTGAGCCATTTAGCGTCAAAAAAGCATTTTCTGAAAACAGAAAATGTACTGTATCGCCCTTTTAGTGAATGTAGTTTTGAAAAAAATTATCTCAACTCATTCTCCACAAAAAGCTCCCTTTTTAGGTGTACTCGTAGTTCATTTTGAACCGTTAAACGGTATGTTTTGTATCGTTATCACAAGCTTTGAGATTGTAATTAAGTCAAAATTTGTACGTTCATTGAAAAAAATATTTCCTGTTGTTTTAAAAATCAGAGGTTATTTTTTGTTTCTTAGTTTTGTAGCCTCAAAGATAATGCCAAAATTTCAGGACTCTAGGATTAGTAGTTTAGGAGAAAAAAATGTAGTCTAAAACAGGTTTTTGGCAAAAAAAGTGACTTTTCCATCATGCATAATTGCTCCCAAACAATAGGGCTCATCTACACTGTGAGGCCAATTTTTGTGTAAAATATTACTTTGATCCATCAAAGATTCTGGAACGTAGCTTAGCCACAAACTTTGGATACACGCTCACCTACCCACCCGCACAAACACAAACACACACATATACACATACAGACATCATCGAAAAACTTCATAAAACGGCTTCTATAGCCTCAAAACATGTAATTCGTCAAAATCTCGAGACCAAATTCTTTAACAATCACTATACATTACTTATAGTAAAGTAAAAAAAAGTACAGTGGTATCTTGAAATACTAACCGTTTACGATACGAATTTTTCGGAGTTTGAGCTGAATTTTTGCTCGAAATCCGAACTAAATTTTCAAACACGAGCTTGAGTTTCACGTCCATTAGTGGAAAGACGAGACCTTTTGGTTAAAAAAAAAATAAATTCCCTCTAGTTGGCAGTATTTATTATTACAGTATTGATTTTTGCTTGTATAAATAACTTATTTCTTTGATTTAAGATATTTAGTAATAAGGGTGTTCACATTCGAACATACTCGTACTATACTGTATAGTACATATAATAGTTGCGGAAATTATTATGGAGTAGGTTAAGAACGTTTTAAAGGGTTGGAAGGGATTAAATCTATTTCCTATATTTTAAATGGGAAATAATTGTTTAGAATATGAGTTTTTTGGAATTCGCGCACGGGTGTGGAACGGATTAAACTCGTTTCTCAAGGTACCGCTTGTATTTATTGAATATATAAATGTTACTTTATATTGATGTTTAAGAATAAATTCAAGTTTGAATAATAACCTTGGAACTGATAGTATAAAAAGTAAAAGGTCGTATGAATCTACGATATCTAATGGAAGTAGCGCCCTGGAAGAAAGCCCCGCCTCTGGCCTTAATGGCAGCCAAAAGGCCTGTCCTCTCGAAGAAGTCGACTCGGGCGAAGTCAAGTTCTCGAAGATAGCGAGCGTTGTTCATGTGGAAGAGTAGTGCATCGACGTCTGTTGTCGTGCAAACACCTGCAACAAAGCAGCCATCTAATAGATCAAAGGTGACACAATGGGAGCGACATTTTTGATAAAAGTATAACTACTTGTTTTTTTTTTAAAAAAAAGAATGCTTTAGTTATTTATAAATATTGTTCAATCTTTTAAAATCTATTTACGAATTTATGACCTTCACAATAAGAAAGAAATCAGTACATTCTACAAAGAATTATTTTCTTTTTTTTTCTTTAATTTACAAAATAAAAACAAAATTATTATATTTATATATCCTTTAAAGATGTAATATTTTATAAGAAATTTAAAATTAATTTACTTTCTTTTGATGTGACTGGATATTAGTAAATAACAAGATTTTCTAAAGTTGACTCATTAAATGGTTAAACCTTGCAAGTACACGCCTTGTGAAGGGAAAGACCTCTTGGTTGACGTCTTGGCCACCTAACGTACAGTAGATTAGGTAAGAATGATATCTATATTATTTTTCCATTTTAAAAATATAAATTGATGGATGATGGAAGTGAATTGTATGTTGTTTCTATGTATTCTTTTCTTGTAATCCTTTCATATGTTGTCCGAACAGACTGTTTCATGTTTTATACGTGTATATGCTTAAACTTTACATGGTTTATAATTATAATAGAGTTTTACAAAATAAATGCCATTGAAATATTTATCAATATATGACATTTTAATAAATAAATATATTGTTTTGTTGATATAGATTAATCAAAAAATTAATTAATTAATTAATTGACCACTGATTCTTCAAATACAAAACAGGTTATGAGGATTAGGTCCAAAAATGAATTACTCCAGGTTATTCGCTGATGTTTTGCCAAAAGTCGTTCGGCATTCTCAAGGCAAAAGACTATTTATTGAAAAAATAAGTACTAATATAAATTTCAGAAATTTGTTTATGCTATTACTTATTTTTTCAATAAATTGTTTTTATTGTAGGGTAAAAAGTTAATGAAATGGTCTCCACATATAAAAATTTAATGGTATAAACAACTTGTTTCGAACACTTAGTGTTCTTCCTCAGGCATTAACTAAGGGTGAGTGTCGGATGTTAATGCCTGAGGAAGAACACTACTCAACACTACTTGAGGAACAAACAAGTTGTTTATACTATTAAATTTTTATATGTGGAGACCATTTCATTAACTTTTTACCCTACAATGAGTAAATACCACATAATAAGTGATTGCACTACGTTAGAAATTGTTTTTAGCCTTAATGCCGAACAATTTTCGGCAAAAAGTGGACTTGTAATTTGGAGTAATTAATTTTGTAACCAATTTTTAATAACCTATTTTGTATTATATTTTTTTAATATATAATAAACAGTTCAAAATTTATAATCACTTTCCTCACCCTGTTAACTTACTCTGATTATAAATCACCACTGAAAACTCAAAATTCCCCTGGGGGTGAATTTCACCCCCGTTGAGAACTGCTGATTTGAAGGGACAGTTCCATAAATTTAGGATCAATATTCTAGTTTTACTAACAAAATAAAAACGTTAAAATGAATTTATTTTCAGCTAAACACAATTCTGATTTTACCCGAGCCCCCGGTTGCTAATAAATAGTTCCATTCTATTGATTTTCCGTTGACTGCCGGAAGGTGGCTCGAGAGCACACGTAACCAGAGACTTACGGGGTTACTCACCTCATTCTGTAAGCGTTCTGATCAACCAGATTTAATTTCCAGTGACCTCTCAACCCGCAAACACGTAAGCAGTGCTTGGAAAATATTTTGTAAAACCTCTTTTGTTGGTTTACATCTCGAACTATTGATGACCAATACTAACAATAGTTAAAGTAAGCGAAAATAGTGTAATCGGTGTCAGTGGCTAAGTAATTGATATTAAAGAATCGTGGGATTTATGACCATGTTTGTTCCTTACGATTGTAAATGTAAATCGAAATTGAGACTGACATGCTATGTGAAACAGAATGTGGAAATTAGAGATAGATCGACCTACTGGTAGGACCGTATGTTGTCAAGTACACCGCAGGATTTTTTTTCATCTACAAGGACGAAAATAGTTGTTCGTAAACGCGTCGGGATAGCAGCATCTACGCTTTCCTGGGGCACACTAGCTAGTTTAGAAAAACAAACAACAGGAACAGTAGTAGTATTTCAATAAAAAAGAAAACTGACGAAAATCATCTCTTAAAGATAATTTATTAAATTTAACAGTAACTTCAAAATTAACTGTCTTTTCACTGATAATGACTAATTCTCTTTCTAATTTGCTATGAGTCACCGGTATTTCCCACGGTGGATTAGGGAATTTAGTATCAATTAAATTAATACTATCCGAAACACTAAATAATTATGATTCTAGAAAAACGCTATATTAAACCAGTCAGGCATATATCACAACAATAACTAAAAGAACTAATGAAAACTAACAGATAGAAATTAAGTAATTTTACTATAAACCAATGCACTATTAGAGTTTCAAAATGCCATCGTCAGATCTGGCACAATGCCAAGAAGAATTCTAAACAGTTACTATATCTTGTTCGTAGAACTAGGTAAAAACTAGGCCTTGGAGGTGATTGTGTGTGTGTGTGTCTGTGTCAGTGTCTGTGTCTGTGTCTGTGTCTGTGTCTGGGTCTGTGTCTGTGTCTGTGTCAGTCTCTGTGTCTGTGTCAGTTTCTGTGTCTGTGTCTGTTACTATGTCTGTGTCCGTGTCTGTTTCTGTGTCTGTACTGTGTCTGTTCTGTGTCTGTTTCTGTGTCTGTATCTGTTTCTGTGTCTGTTTTTGTGTCTGTGTCTGAGTCTGTGTATAGTCTGTGTCTGTGTCTGTGTCAGTTTCTGTGTGTGTGTGTGTGTCTCTTTCTGTGTCTGAGTCTGCGTGTGTGGAGGGGGGGGGGGGGTCAAGTAGGGTGAGTTGATTTGTCAGTTGGGAACCAACCAATATTTCAAGTTATTCGTTTCTTAATAATTTCAAAACTATTCGAACATATGTATATTCCACTGTAAACAGAGTCACATTATAAAATGGAACAGTTCTCCAAATACGAGTTTTCGTAAAACAGTTCTCGTACATATTTATTAATGTTTCTTAATTTATTAAAAAATTAGTTTTATATTTAAATTTAATAAGTATGTAATAATCATTAGTTTATTAATAAATAAAAGTAAACAACAGAGGCAAGCTATCAAATTTTATTTAGCTAAAGTGGGTAAAGAATAAAGAGTTGTAGCTTCAAAGTACCGCCTTCTATTTTGGGACGGTAAAGCACTATGAAGGCGTAAACAGGCTGATGCAGTTTTAGTGAATGTTTGCAGTCTCACCATGTTCAGTTCAGATGAGCTAGTAGTAATTAGTCTTCAACTTTACAGTGTGCAACATCGATTACTTCTATAATTAGTGTGACCCAATTTAGTTTATATTTCAGGGTCAACTGACAGTAGTAATGATACATTTAAAATGATCGAATTACAACATTTTCAGGTATAGTTTAGAATTGAAAATATATATATATTATATATATATATATATATATATATATATATATATATATATATTTCAGTTTCAGATTCAGAATATACGTGTATATATATTCTACATTGCGGGCATGTTAGCTCAGTGGTTAACGTGCTCGCCTCTGAGATGAATCTGGAGTTCAATACCCACTCTGGTCCTCGATTTATTCACGTGGGAGGTTAATTAATCTGAGCACATCGGCCCTCGGAGAGGACGTTATGCCGTCGGTCCCGAGCCTGTACGATGTCAGGTACTCGTTAAAGGCCAAATTTAAGACTCTCAATGTAGAATCAATCATCATTTTGTGGTATCACAAAGGGCCACATCCTTTGATATTGGTAGTATTTCTTGAAGTTGCCTTAACAAAGGAACATTTAAATTCAAACAATCCATTCAAAATAGTAAAATATATTAGTTAATATCAAATCAAAGTGATAAAAATCTAATTACTTAAGCATTCTATCAATCTGAGAATTTTAAACTAGATTCAACCCTTTAAAACGGACTTTTAAATAATAAGTTGCATTATATTCTGCTTATTTTTCCATAATGAATTTTTGAAATTGAATCAAAAGAGAAAAATTTAGTTTGTTATATTTATAACTACTTAAATGATATTAGAATATTTCTTTATGATGTTTTTACGTGAAATATAAAGGATTATTAGCTAGTATAACATATAGTAAAATATTTGGTTAATATGCAGAACAAGGGGCCCCTGTCATGGTGTTTGGGTATCGATATCTACTGTTAGTGTCGCACTGCCTGTGTATGATAGGTCTTATATATTATATAATATATAATATTTTAATATTAATAATACATAATATATATATATATATGTATGTATACAGGATACCATGTAATGACTGTGAAATGTCTTACATTGGACAGACGAGCAAAGGTCTTCTTACAAGGATAAAACAACACAAATATTCCATCAGAAGAGAAGACGAAAAGAGTGCCTTGTTCATGCACATAAGAAACAGTAATCATGTGATTAACTGGAATGAAGCAAATGAATTAATATATGTGTCTTCAGAAAGAAGAAGAAATATCGTGGAAAGTGCACTCATAAAGAACTTTTATGAGAAGTTGATGAACAATAGCCTACGACTCTATAAATTAGATGAAGTTTTGATTAGCGGGATAATTAAACAGATGAAGACTTCATCATTAAACACATTCAGGGTTGCCAACAATTCTGGAAATTTCAATCAGCCAAGTTAACAAGTATTTATTGTTTTTTTAGTTCACTTGCTCTCTGACGATGTGTTAACGAAAGGCCTTAGAGCATTGTTTCAAAAATTGTTTTCATTGTGGTAAATTAATCCATATATATATATATATATATATTTCACACACCATTCCTCCCCCTACAGCATAACTTTCTTAGATGTTGACATCACTCTTAACAGTGGGACCTTCACGACGTCTGTTCACGTTAAGCCCACCAACGCTCAAAACTACCTCCATTACAAAAGTTGTCATCCTCCTCATATTAAAAAATCTATCCCGCGGTCTCTTTCAATCCGTCTTCATCGCCTCTGTAATAATATCCAAGATCGGGAAACCAATCTTCAAAAACTTAAATGCAAATTCACTCAGCGTGGTTATCCCCCCAATTTAATCAATAGCCGAATCATCCCTGCCAATGTCAACTTTTCCACTAATAACAGAAGAGACCCCACTACTACTGCTTCGCTTCTTACAAATTATTTCCCTGGTGTCCATAAATTAAGAAAATTTATTAAAGAACTTTACCCTATCCTTTCCTCTTCCCCCTCTACCGTTTCAGTTTTTAACCAGTTGCCCCGCATTTCCTTTAGAAGAGCCCCCAATCTCTCAAATATTTTTTCCCACCGGGCCGGCAAACTTATTCAGAATCCCCAAAGCAGCGGTGGTCTACAACGTTGTGGACGTCGGAGATGTCTTACCTGTCCCATTGTTGATTCTGGGTCTTCATTTGAGTCTCTAACTAATCTTAATTCTTACCCTATTCACAGTCCTTCCTCCTGTATCTCCACTGACTGCGTTTACCTCTTGAAATGCACCCAATGTGATGCTTTTTACGTTGGTTTAGCATCTACGATGCTGAACCTTCGGATGAATAATCACAGGCTTTCGGTTGGTAAACGCAGCAGTCTCCCTGTCGCCACTCACGCTAATTCCCACCATCTCAGTTTCAATGATTGTTTCACAGTCCAAGTTCTTAAACAAGTCCCCAGTGATAACAGACAAGTTACTTTAAAAGCTTCTGAGGAAGCCCACATTTGGCTCCTGATGGCACGTTCGAAACCTGGCTTGAATTTAAATCGTTAGTTTTTTATTTATTTATTTATTTATTTTTTTTTATTTATTTATTTATTTTATTTTTTTTTTATTTTTAATTGTTCTATATATTTTCTTTATTTTTTCTTTTCTTAACATTTTTCTACCTTTCAAAAACATTTTTTTTTTTTTATTTTTGCTCTCGACTTCCTAGTTCCTTTTTTATTTGTCTCCTTTGCGGCAGCACTGCTTTAGCCCTCACCCAGTGAGTTCTTCAGTTGACTGTCGTCCCTCCGTCAATTCACTTCTTCTCCTGAGGACGACCGCCATTACGGTCGAAATATTGAAAAGTGAGTCTTTGTTGTGTTTCTGTTTATGTGTCACTGCTTATTTTAATTATTATATATATATATTATAAGTGAACATTCAAGGTGTTGGGCTGCCCCTTGTTCTGCATATTAATATAAGATTTAAAAAACAAATGAAACGGTCCATCGGATTTTATATAACAATTATAACGAAAGTAGACAAAGAGAGATACGGGCATAACCATTTCTATATTTCGATCATCTTCATCATCAAGAGGCGATGAGTCTTGCATGGAGACAGGGCGGTTACTCAATATAGGGTTGATTAATGCGAGTAATCAATAAGTCAAATGTATCCGCATAGTTAAGCCTACCATAATGGGAGACGTAAAAGTTTAAAGACAAACAAAAACATAAATATGCTTACTCAACAGTCAGGCTATATTAGGAAACACAAACACATTTATGAAAAGAAAATCGGCTCTCCAAGGTAAATGACAAGTGGCAAACAAGGTATTGCAAAAGGCAGAATCATCTTTGCACTGATGAATGCAATTGTAATTGCCTGTTGGATTAATAAGCCAAGCCGTCGCAGAGCCCAGTAGCACGTATCATTAGTAATTCTGCTACAGGCCAAGTTTACGGTTGGTCGCTGACATTGCTTTATCAACTTACTTCTCTATATTTTTTTTTCTTTAACAAAAGTCATCAATATTTTCGTTTTCACTTTGTTTGACGATGATAAATCGCAAATTATATATTATTTGTATTGTAGCGGGAACACTTTTTTTTTACCGTGGGGATCTGTTAACTATTGATTATGTTTTGATACATATTCACAATATAAGTATTCCAATATAACATTATTACATAGGTCCCCACACAGTATACGAAATTCTATACATATTATATGATCTGGCCAGATGGTCAGTGGCAAAACCGCAAAGCAATGCAAGCGCTGGTGAAGTATAACACTTAGCGATGTGAATTAAGAAGTGAAAGATGGCGGCAACAGCTGGTTCTTCACTGCCCTCCTTCAGTGTTGACGCTACATCATTATAACAGTATATAAATTCGTTTTATTTAATTAATTTTGTTCTTTGAATGAATTTTCTTAACGATCTAACAGAACACAGTGATATGTATCTATAGAATGATTTCACAATAAATCCGTAAAATAGGAAATTTTCAATTTGGTTTATGATGATTCGACCATTATCTATTCTTCTGAGCCAAAAAAAAAAAAAAAAAAAAAAAAAAGGAATTCACATGTACTTAAGCAATGATGAACTAGTAAAAGCTGCCTTAGTGGTGCAGTGACGTACTAAGGGAACAGGGTGGTACGTTACAGGAGGCGGTATTTTGACTATAGGGCGGCAAAAATAGAACATAGATAACATTAAAATAATAAAAAGCTAACAAAAAATCTGATTATTTATACCAAAATGATTAATTGTTTTTATATTTTATTTGTGTAATACTATTTGCGAACGGATTTTTCAACTATAACATTAGCAAATTAAAAATTCATTTCTTTTAAATTTTTTCAAAACTAGTTTTTAAAGGGGTTGAAAGTTCATTATATTTGCTTGCGTATTCTGTTAATTTAATTTTCTTTTTTAATTTAATTATATATTGTTTTGAAAAATCTTTGATTATCTTTGATGATGAGTGTATATGTATACGAGGACTGTAGTAAGGTGAAATTCTGGGACTAATGGCAGCAGTCCGAAGTTAGACCCTTAATTGTCAGTCTATGATAATAAATTGAACACTTTCTGGGATTTTGATTATCAACGGCCAGCGGGAAGCCAAATCTTACAACCACCCCCGCACCGCCATGCCCCAGGAGCCCTAAATTTTGACTAACTCATGTATATTTAGATTAAGAAGCTCAACGTGTACCTTCATCGTACCGACTCAGGAACATAGTATTTAACATTTAACTCAAAACTTATCCTCTGAGGGACAAGGTGCACAGATTTACTCAACTCCCGCGTGAATAATTCGAGCGACAAAAGCATGCACATTGCCACTACGCTACCATGGTCCCCTTGTCCACCTCTAATTACGTTGTATTGGAGTTGTTTAACACCAATAATTTTAATGATTTACCACTCAGACCTGGGTTTAGTTTATGAAAAAATTACACAAACTTTTATAAATACCACTATATTCCAGTTCCCTAGGAGAATTTTTAATTAACTAATTACCTACGTTATTGCCATTTAAAAAGACTATATCAAAGTCAAGATTTTGATGAAGCCTAGAAAGCAGGTCCAATGACTTATCTCGGAGGCTGGTTGCCCTATCCTCGGATAGAGCTTGGTGCTCCCGAGATGCGGCGAAAGAGCTTTCACGTTAAAAGGCACCAATCTATGTTGCTATTATACGTGATATGGCCGAAAGGCTGGGTACACGTTCTAATATCAAAACAGGCCCAATGACTAATGACTTAGAGCTTGTCAATGTAAAAACGAAGTATTTTAGTACGTCAACGATAGATGTAAATTTATTTATTTATATACGAGTTCAAAATCGAATAAACCTTCCAACTACACCCTGCTTGGTCTCCCTTTCTCTTTTCTCCTGAAGAAGGATAGCTCGAAAATTTAAGTTTGTAAGTGTGTTTCGTTACTCTGGGTGTTACTCTTCTTCGATTTTGAACTCGTATTGTTCAAAATACAGTTTGGATCATCTTTCCAATTATTAAGTAAATATTTATTTATGTATTTACTATAAAATGTGTTCCGTTGTACATTTCCCGGGGCACTCAAGTTTCGTAACATGAAATTCGTTACTGATACTAAATCGCAGCATGATGGTGCTCCTACTTCAAGTTTTTACCCATGAGTAGGCAGTCCAGGAGCAGTCACGGAGTCAAGAAATTCAGTTGGATATTGAACTACTTCCTCATTACTAATCACTCTCTTTACTGACTTTTAAGTTCTATCTTCGGCTTAATATAGCGTAAGAACTTGTTTGTTGATTTTTCTGCCTGCTCATTACTAAAGCCTGAGCACTGGTCGTTCACAAAACCATTTATTCTGAATAGATAGTACATCTTTTTATAAATGGCTATAAATGGCATAATATAGCTAACTAATTTTTATTTCTAAAAGAAATCATTTAGATGTTTTTCTTCTAATTCATCCAGTTATTGCAGAATCATCAGAATTCATTTCCTTTCTCATTTGCTGATTTGCAAAGCTCTTATTGTTTCGTTGTATAATGCTTACCTACTAATTTCTTGAAATAAATAACAATGTTATTTATCTTTCGCATCAATTACATGCCCAAATTCACATTCACTAAACGTTTAGTTATTTAGAAATTTTGTATAAACTTATAATAATGTAGATTTTTTTTTCTCTAGCAAAATAAAACAAGTAACTTCTATATTTACTGTTTATTTTTCAAATTTCTTTTAAGCTGTTTGTGAAAAAATATTATAACATTAATTCAGAAAATGATATTACAAAAATTTATAATCCTTTCTTTTTCAAAATAAATTTGTATAAACTCGTTAAACCTATTTTTTTGATGAAATGAAAGCATTAATTCGTACTTAATCTATATAAATAACAGAAAGTTTTTGTTCGTAGATTGCTTAGAACTGACTCATTTCAAGTTATCTTTACGTTTTTTTACGTTAAAGAATCCGAATCCACCCTCTCTGTTTGTTCAAAAATTTTTTCACAAGCAAACTTAGCCACCATAGGTCACAGCGTGCTGAAACCTTAATAATAGATTTATGTATGTCAAACTTAAAGGCTAAGATTTAAATGGATTGAAAATTCAACATAGAAGCGAAGTTATGGACTTTTAAGATGTGTTTGGTTAGCTATACAGGTATTCATACAGGTATGTAGCTAAAAATATACAGGTATTTTTACTGTAACAAGTAGGTTTTGTTAGTTGATTTTGTTTGCGTTTATCATAATTTGCAATGTTTTAAAACAGTGAGACCTACTTACCCACGTACTAAATAAGGACTATGCCTAGAATATAATCAATGTGATTAGATTAGCTTAGTATCTAAAGCTACAAAACGTAAAACAAACTCCAGATCTAATGACAGTTATAGACTGTACTAATAATGATATTTTCTACTATTATATAATTTTTAATAATATTTTGGAATATCACGTATGATCTGAAAATACCATATATGATCTCTAGCATCAAATCTAGGGCCAGAGTGGATTCCTTTCTTTGGGTCATCCATTATACCTCATTTCAGTAATAGTCAAACATTAGTCATAATTTAACTTCACCTTCCAGTTTGTTTCATTTTCTAAGAGAAAGAAAGAGAGTGAAGAAGAGAGATATAATAGGAGGGAGAAGTAGAGAGGGAAGGGGAGAGAAAGAGAGAGACATACTCAAATAATATGAAATGTTATAATTTCCGTATATTTTATCCCTTATCCTTGTTAGCTATAACACAGATAATGTATTCTTATCCCCACAAAATATACTCTACACTATTTTGCTTTATCTATGTTTGATCCAGCGTCAAACAGCAAAACACTACTAAGCTAACGTTTCGTCAATATTTGTAAACATCTTCAGGTCTGCATCAACACAGAAATTAATTACAGTTACTTATATATATTTCTTTCATGTCACTGTAATTAATTTCTGAACTGATGTAATCCTGAAGATGTCTACAAATATATAGACGAAACGTTGGCTTAGTTGTGTTTTATTGACTGACCCTGAACCAAACCTGTACAAAGAAAAATAGTGTGTTTAATATAGGTAGGCATTAATAGCTACCTGTTAATAGTACAGTATATTTAATACTGTAAAATATTAATATCTTAAGATATGGTAAAACAGTATAAGCATAATTTAAATGTTGTTTTCTATAATATAGTAAGTCAGGGTTTTACTGGTATTCTAGGAGTAAACGTTGCCACTAGTGTAATATGATTATATATCAGTGATTTTGTTATCATTGGGCATCAACCCAGAAGAATGTATTTTTCTACCATCTCCTGTTCTACTTTATGTTAGGTTACGTTGCAGTGACAGTCTCAGAGCACACATAGGCCGAGCATTGAATATTTATAATACTACACAATGAATTAAATCTACATTGAGAGTCCTAAACTTTGCCTAACTCAATTGTATTTACAGTAGGAATCTTTAACGAGTACTTGACATTGTACAGGCTCGAAATTGACCGCTTAAAACGTCCTCTCCGGAGAATCAAGGAATGAAGAGAGGCCAGCACGTTGCCACTGGACTAACCTGATCCCCACTTCTACTTTGCACTGGATTTATACCGTGAAAAGGAGCACAGGCACGTTTAATCTGCCATAGCTGGACCAAATTTCCTTTATGAAATTTCAATTTACAATAAACTAAGCATGAATAAGCTTTGTTGATTGACTTGCTTCGTAAATCAAACCTCTTAGTCGCAAAACGACTATTTATGCGCCTAAAGTTAGTGAAATATATAAGAAGGTTATTCATAACCGTCTACTGGATGATACATAAATCTTATCTCCAAAATGGTGGTCAGGTAAAGATGCTAGTCTTATAAATGTATCTATTACCAACCAATAAACCACTTTGAACTTATAAACACGATTAGATCATCAAAAAGTCTTTTCAAAAAGCTGGTCTACCGTTAAATGTCAGAAACTTTAGTATGAACAATAGCCTTAATAGTCAGTTTGTAAAACACAGGTGGACCACTCCTTTTTTCACTGGATTGAAAAAAGCCAGTTTACCTTTCTTCAATAAATGTGGAACTCAGTATACATTATACTGATTGAATTGTGTTTTTGCGTAATAAAAATACCATCTTACTGGTGAAAAATATAAATAACAAACGAAGTTGAACTGTCGAAGAGGTTCCCTAGCTATTTATACTTGGTGAAACAGGGAGAAACGTTGATCCAAAAAATCTAAAATTAGTGTAAATTATTACATTGATTTAAGTTACCTAAGAGGTTTTGAGGCAAAATATAAAAACTGTTCAAACGTTTATGAATGGTCTCAAGATTTCCGGACTATATCCTACGAAGCATCTTGCATTGTGTCTGGAGAAATGCCCATTACCTAATTGATATCACAAAAAACTGATGCTTTAATTGCAATAATGGGTGGACCTTCAAAATTAAATCTGGCTCCTCTATTATATGATAAACCAGTTCATTACTCAGAATGGTCACATCCTGCTAAAACAAGTGTAAATACAAGCTATTTTTCAGATTGTGAATTTGATACTGATGCGATGTGGAATATTTTCCATGAAAAAAAATGTATATAATTTTCGTGATATACACAAAATACACATTTTCCCTTTTCAAAAATGTTATTACTACTGTAGTTATACTAAAGATATTGTATGCATCAGTGGTGTGATATACAAAAATAAGCATATATATTGATAAGTGGTTCAATCACTATCTTTACTAACTCCAGGAATGAAAGACTAACAAACCTCTCCCATTTAGACATCTATATTATACCTAAATGGAACATTATATATTATATACTCATGAAGTTTTATATTAAGTTTACCTATAGTGAAGTTGAGTGTCATTATCATTGGGCATCAACCCAGAAAAATGTATTTTTCTACCATCTCCTCTTCTACTATGTTAGGTTACACTGCAGTGACAGTCTCAGAGGGAGCACACATAGGCCGAGCATTGAATCTTTATAATACTACACAATGAATTAAATCTACATTGAGAGTCCTAAACTTTGCCTAACTCAATTGTATTTAGAGTAGGAATCTTTAACGAGTACCTAGGTATTAGGCCACTCCAGATTTTTCTATAAGTAAACATAATATCATACTTCTTGGGTTTATAATATATAACGTTCCATTTAGGTATAATATAAACGTCTAAATGGGAGATGTTCATTAGTCTTTCATTCTTAGAGATAGTAGAGACAGTGATTGCTCTACTTATCAATGCGTATGCATATTTTTGTATATCACACTACTGATGCAAATAGTCTCATTAGTATAACTACAGCAGTAATAATATTTTTGAAAAGCGAAAGTGTAGATGTCTTACGAAATACTCTCTTACAGGAGAAAATGACTTTTGTTCCAATAGCCAGTCGTTCTCTTATTCAGTTTACCTGACCTTCTACATTGAATATTTAAGACAAATTTTCTCATTTAAAACTTGAAAATACTCCTGTTTTGTCTGAAAAATTTTACAAACATCCAAGAAAAAATGTCGTTTTAATAGTAATTTTTAATTTAAGAGGTAGGATAATTATATTTATTGCTCTTCGAAGAATGTTTTGAAATTTGAATCATGTTTTACATTTTTGGTCTTCTACAGAAATATTAAACTGAGAATTTTATGGCTTCCTAGTATTTAATGGAAATCACTTTTCTTTCCCTTTATCAAAAATCATAAATACCAATTGACTCTTTTATGTGTGAATTTACATATATACCAAGTGTTATCTTTTTCCTACGTGCTGTACTCTGTTATAGTATAAGGTTGCTTTGAATGTATATTGAGACAAAATATATTACTAACTAGCCAGTTTTACATCCTCAAATCAAAGTAACAGTAGGCTATTCAGTATCATTTAAAACTTTTATAGCTGGGAGCTTTTAATTTTTGAAAATAATGAATATGAACTACCGACAAATATTTTTTATAAACTGATAATTTTTAGTTCAATTTTTTGACATATTTTTATGGCTTTTTAATTAGCCGTTTAGCGTCAAAAAAACATTTTCTGAAACAGAGAATATACTGTCACACCTCACTGAAGAATATAATTTTGAAAAAGATTATATCAATTTATTCTCCACATAAAGTTCTATTTTTAGGTATATTTCATTATAACCATAATCATTATAATCAATCGGTTTGGCTTGTATAGCCCTCACAAGCTTTCAAATTTAATTATACATCAAAATGTTTATATTTTATTGAAAAAAAAAATATGTTTCGTTGTTTTAAAAATCTGAGGATATTTTTATTTTATTGCTTTTGAGGCTTCAAAGATAGTTCCCAGATTTCAATATTCTAGAATTAGTAGTTCAGGAGGAAAAAAAATGTAGTGTAAAGAGGGTTTTTGGCAAATGAATAATAAATGTCATCCATTGGATTATGGATTGTCATCCATAATTGCCCCCAAACAGTAGGACTCATCTACACTATGAGGTCCATTTTTGTGTAAAATATCAGTTTTTTCCATTAAATATTCTGGACCTTAGCGTGGCAATAAACTTTGGTTGGATACATACTCACGTTTTGCAAAGTTAACTATATTTCATAGAAAATACGATTCTGTTTAGGAATTTATATATAGTTCTAGGGTTCAGGTGAAGGGTAACAGTTAGCGTGCTGCCTTTAGAACAGAAGGTTACAGGTTCGAATCTTGGCCATGACCCTAGAAAGAGATTTGAAATCTTCTGATGCCGAGTTCTGGAGAGGACGTGAAGCTGTCGGTCACGGCCTGTAACAGTTACTGGATAAGATTAACTGATGATCTTATCTTTTGGTCAGATAATCGTTAAAGAGTCCTGCTATAATAAGCATGATTGTAGTAATGTTTAGGACCCCTGATGTAGCTTCAAATCAGTAATGTGTCTCGCCTATAATCATAACGAATTAACCACACATCCCAATCTTTTTTAAGTCCTAAAAGTAAAAGCTTATATAAGAGTAGGTGTTCTTATATAAGGCAAGACAAAGAACAGGCCGATTCATTGTATTGGCTCTGTGTTTTCAGAAAAGTTTTCGCAACCTTTGGAAGGATCCCAAAAGAATACTTCGATTTCATTAATGTAAACGTTGAAAAGAGAATCTATTTAGAGATTTTAGCGAAAGGTATTTTAGATATCTCAGAGTTTCTGTTAGACAAAACAGACTGACAAGGTCTATTTTTCTTTTCATTTAGTAAAGTTTCAACATTTTTTTTACAAATTCAGGTAATTGTGTTCGTAATGAATTACATATTTAAAATGAAATAAGATATCTGGCAGAGATGAGAGAGAGAAAGAGAGAGAGAGAGATAAGAATAGATGAAAGAGAGAGAAAAGAGATGTGATAGAGGAGAAAGAAAAGATTAAAGCAAGAGATGAGAGAGATAGAGGGATGAGAGAGTTGTGATAGAGGGTAAAGAGAGATTTCTGGCAGATATGAGAGATAAAAAAACATACTCTAGAAGTGGGAGAGAGGGAAATTGAAAGAGAAAGAGAGAGAGAGAGAGAGAGGAGAGGAGAGTGAGAAGAGGTGAGATACAGGGGATAGAGCAAATAGAAGACATACACTGACATCATTAAATTAAATAGATTTCGTGGATAAGATATGGAGGACAAGTAATGAACTTTTTTCGATTATGCCAACATTATCAGGTTTCCACCATTAGCTTCCTCGCAGCCCAGTATAATTCGAAGTACGGTAATCCTCTGGAGTTGGCTAGTACCGAGCATGTTTCCCTTGATGTTTATCCATTTTCTCTAGTTTGACTCACAGTGAGTGTGGAAATCTGTTACCACTGTGACTGATGACGAGTACGTAAACTTGTTTTTTTTTTCAATTACACCAACATCATCTTACAGTCTAGTTTAATTCATGGTCTGAGAACCCTCTGTAGTAAGCAAGGGCCATGTTTTTAAATAGTGTCCGTCAATTTCCTCTAATTTGCCATACAGTGAGCAGTGAGGATCTGTCACTACTCATATACGATGGAGGTGTTACTGCAGGTAGTCGTGACCTGATTTCAATAGGAATTCTATCACTACCTGGTGTCAAGTGAGTATTTTTTTCGATTACGCTAGCATCATCAGGCTTCCAATACTAGCTTCCTTGTAGTCTAGTATACCATTCATGGTCTGACAACCCTCTGCAGCCAGCAAGTACCAGGCATGTTCTTATACGATGTCTATCCATTTCCTCTAGTTTGCCATACAGTGAGTTATAAGAACTTGTCGCTACTCGTATACAATGAAAGTGTTGCTGCAGGTAGTCGTAATCTGCTATCAATCGGAATTCTGCCATCAACAAATAAACTAATCATTGCCATTTCTCATTCAACAGGGTGAAAATTAGTTTAGTTTAATGTTTACATCCTATTTGCCGACAAATCGCAATCTTCCTTTTGTTAACGTAGAAGTCGAATTCTCATCCTAACCCTATAGGGCAGTTCTTTTGAATCCCTTCAGTTCCTGTTAACCCTTGAGCTAATAAATATATCATCTAAAACTAAATATTTTGATTTAATATAAAAAGGAAAAGATAACAATTAACGAAATATTATAATATTTGAATATATATAATTTTTTTTAAAATCATTCAATTGCGCAGTCATTTACTGTGAGGTGTTTACATATACTGGGAAATCATACACAAAATCACAACATACATTTCCTGATATAAAGATTCCATGTGTTTCGGTACAATTGAAGATTCTTTATTTTTTTAAAAGAAAAATTATTAAAGGGTCATAGAGTTTGGCATTTAAATTTTCCTATCATAATCAAACAAGCGATGTTTCAGAATTGTATAATGTTTTTGTAAGTTATGAGTAAAACAAGGGTTTTAGAAGTTATGTAAGCGTTTTGTGGAAGATTAACGACCGGTATGGTGAACACCCTACTATACCAAAAATTGACGCGATCGTGAAAAAAAAGGGGGGGGGGTATGTATGAACAATGTCTGAATTATAATTGGAGAAATCACTGATGATAATGTCATTATTGGTACTAGAAGTGAAACCGTATTGGGTTTCAATCTTTTGACAATAAAATTTGTTTCAGAATAGTTGAATATCGAAAAAAAACAACCAACGGTGAATATAAGTTTCTCAGAAGTCCGTAAATGAATTGGACAACGATGTAAAGCTGGGGCTAGAGTAGTAAAGTGACTTGCGGGCTCGTCTCTGGACTGGTAGATCTAAAATTTGTTTTGGAATAGCTGAATATTGAATAAAAACAGCAGTGAATGTAAGTTATGTAGAAGTCACTAAATAAAGACGACAACAATGTAAAGCTGAAGCCAGGGTAGCCCAGTGACTGGCGGCCTCGTCTCTGGACTGGTAGATTACAGGTTTGATTTTCACTTTGCTATCGATTTCTTCATGCAGGGGATGAAAAAATTCCGAAAAAGTCTTCTCTCGGAGAGGGCGTTAAGACGTCGGTTTTAAGCCTGTACGGGGTCAGGTACACTTTAAGGATCCCTACTCTAAAGACACTTAACTTATGCTAAATTTAGGACTCGTAATGTTAGAATTGTCCCGTTCACCCAATGTAATGCGGTTCACCCATTACTAATATAGGAGGCAAATAATGACCCAGACTTCCCGCACTTATGACGTAATAAAAGGTGAACTCCCAGTGACGCAGCTACCATTTTGCCGCCCTCACACCTCGACACCCCCACTGAAGTTGAAAAGCCATTAACCTTCAAAATTCCAGAAAGTCCTCAATATATTTTTTTTAATTTTCATGGAATTACAATCGAGGATCTAATTTTAGACTGTTTTCATTAGCTCCAGACTTTCATCTTATTGCAGTATAAGAAGTATACATATGTATACCATACAGTGATCATCAAAGAAAACCAAAGATTTTACAAAACAGAAACGTATAATTCTTCAAATCATAAAAATATTGTTAAATTAAACTAACTGGTAAAGAAATATAATAAACTTTCAACCACTTCAAAAAAAAATAGTTTTGAAAAATTTAAAGACTTTTGTTTATAATTTGGAAATATTACA
Organism: Hermatobates lingyangjiaoensis; assembly: GCA_026182355.1. Lineage (NCBI taxonomy): Eukaryota > Metazoa > Arthropoda > Insecta > Hemiptera > Hermatobatidae > Hermatobates > Hermatobates lingyangjiaoensis. Next base: position 19,125 of record JAPFBL010000137.1, on the reverse strand, counting down.
GATGAATTTGCAAATATTATAAATGAAATCCGTTTAAAAACAAAATTACGACCTTAAAACTCATTTTTGCATAAAAATTCAGATTTTTTGTTAGTTTTTTTATTTTCTATTTTTTCACCCCTAAAATGCAGGCCTTCCTTCGCACGTGTCACCCGGAGCGGACCGCCCTTCCTTGCTACGCTACTGTGAAAGCCTCTAAAATGGTGAGTTGTTCGTATCGTAAAAAGCCACAGTGTTCCGCTTGATTTTCCTGTAAACCCCACTACCTGCAAGGTCAAGGTCAAGGGTCAGCTAGCCATGCACCGCTTTTATTTGTCCCTTATATTGAAAAATAAAAATTTCCTTGGCTTTTGTGAACTCTTGACCTGTGACCAGTAACTACAGAGCTTTATGCCCACTGCCTCCGTAAAAACTGTACTATTAATACGCCTACTCCGCAGGACTTGCTTGCCTCATTCCCTCTATAGTTATTTTTATTTGATTACTTATTACTAATTAGTAAACTTTATAGTAGACATAAACCCTTGCAATTTATGCATACTATACAAAAGCGTTGTTATAGAAAATATAACACATTTAAAAGTTTCACGAACAGTCCCTACCTATCCCTTCTTGCATCTTCTTTATTTTCCTATTTACGGCTTCTAAACAATTCCCTGTTAGTTAGAATCGCTTAATATGCGACTATGCATTTTCCCTACTCTTGGGTTCTTTCTTTCATGAAAAAAGTCATTATATTAGTAGAAAACTAACATTTTCTTTCTTTTTATGTTTTTTTAGCAAAATTAAAAAAAAATGCATCCGATTTATATGACTTGATGATCAGAAAATACAGATTCAAGTCTGTTATGTTGGCAGCATTGTTTGTAACCCTGACCTACATCAATACCCTAAAATCGATAGACCTCTTTCTCACTCTCTCTCACACATATTGCTCTGTTTTTCATATGATTCGAATCTTTTTAATTAACTACGAGACTATCAATAGCACAATTACCGTTTAATTAATTTAAAAGAATCAATAATAACAAAAAATTCTTACAAAATAAATAATTCTTACTTCTGGCCATGAAAAAGATTTTAAATAAAACCGAAACGTCGGCAAGAGTTTGATTTTTTGTCCTAGAAAATTGACTGAAACCCGATTAGAGAACACACCTGTATATATATATATATATATATATATAATATATATATAAAGATTTCACATAAACACGTGAAATCATTGATTATATATATATATATATACGAGTACGCTAATTAAGCGTCTCTCTGCAGGTGATCCTAAAGAGCATACAACAATGTTCATAGAATAAAACAAAGTAGACAAATGTTGACAGGCAATACAGATATACAAAATGATGTTAGACGTCTGTCTATAAATAATAAAAGCTATAAACACATTTTAATGAAACCCGGTATGAATTGGCAAACAACAGGATTCAGCAGAATATTGAAATTCTATTTCTAATGAGTAATGTGGAAGGACAACTGGAAATCATCCTACAGCCTTGAGGGTAAATATTTCATGACCAATGCAAACCTGTATTACCTTCAAACTACCAAAGCCTAACTAGAGCCTGCTCATTCTAACTGTGAAATCTGCATTAGGATATTGTTTTACTTAAAATTCTTTATTATTACTGTAATATTAGATATGTATTCCTTGTTTAAGTATGTAAAAATATTCTCTGAGGATTGTTAATGTTGAGGGAAATGTTGGTGAATTATTAAATAGTTAAATTAGTAATTATTTTAGAATAATGACAGCCATTACAAATAAAATCTTTGGAAAACTGCTATTTAGATGCCTGAAAATGGGAAATACCAGATAGGAAATATAGAAAAATAATCTAGAGTGGTGACTCTTGCACGAATTTTAAAAGGAATTTAATAAAAATATATCTATAAAATATTTTATATTGTGGTTTGATTATATATATCAGCTCGAAAACGAAGAAAAGCAACACACAGAGAAAGAGACACACTTACAAACTCAAATTTTCGGATGATCCATCTTCAGGAGAAAATAGAATGGGTGACCAAGCACGCCGGAAACCGTCCCGGCAACCGACTGTGCCGCCACGCGCGCCCGGTTCAGGAAGTAATGAAGTACAGACGAACAGAAGAAATAAAATTAAAATTAAAATTATGACAAGCAGTACTGGTTGATTGATGGTAAAATAAACAACAGGAAGATAAATGAAGTATGAAAAGGAATACTGTGAAAAATACCTAAAAGCAAGATAACAGAGTTGGTAAGGCTATGAGAAACAATTGAAAATACAAGAATGTGATCAATTAAAAAATAAATATAAAAAAATTAAAATAAATATATAAAGACATTTAAAAAAATCCTATCCTCTTCTTCTATTTTCCCTAATCAACCCCGCCTGTCCCATAGACGTCCCCCTAACCTCGGCAACCTCTTCTCCCACAGAGACCTGGCGCCCAGGAGAGTTTACCGCTCGCCTGTGGGCGCGAGGGGCTGTGATCGTCGAGGTTGCCGGACCTGCCCACTTCTCAACCCCATTCCTCATTTCACTTCACCTTCTTGCAAACAGTCCTATCCTGTTGCTAGGGACTGCTCTTGTACCTCCAAAAACTGTGTATACCAACTGGAGTGTACCCGCTGTGGTGCGTTCTACGTAGGCTTATCAACTAACATGCTCAGCCTCCGTATGGACGGTCATAGAGCATCTGTTAGCAACAACCAAAATTTACCCGTTGCCATCCATGCTAACTCCCACGGTCTCACCTTTAATGAATGCTTCAGAGTACAGATCCTGCAACAGATCCCTCCTTAGGACTATACAGTAACTCTTAGAGCATCCGAGGAGGCCCACATCTGCTTGCTCAAGGCACGTACCAAACCCGGATTAAACCTTAAGCGATAAAAATAATATTTATTTTATTTTTATTTATTTTTTATTTTTTTTTATTTTTATTTATTTTTTATTATTATTATTTTTATATATTATTATTTAATTTTTTTAAATTTCTTTATTTAATTATTTTAATTTTTTATATTTATTTTTTAATTGATCATATCCTTGTATTTTCAATTGTTTCTCATCGCCATTGTGTTTTCGGCGTGCTTGGTCGCCCATTCATTTCTGTCAATATAGTTTATATATATATTTGTGAATTTTGATAGCAGTCCTTCTTTCAAGTACATATTATTAAAAACATAACTATAGTTGGCAGAAACTTGCTTCTTTATAAGTTTCTCTATCTTCCTAAATAAGGATTTCGTTGTATATCTACAGTATATAACAAACATCCTACACAGTTAACAGTCAAAATGTTTCAACTCTTTCATAATCTTCAGGACGAAAATTATTCTCAATAGCTTTTCCCTTTATATAAGCAAAGTAGAGTCAATTATAGGGATTAAGGTTGTTTGTTCAAAGCTGGGGGGGTGAGTGACCTAAGGGGTCGCTGTTATCACCTGGGCCGCGTCTACTATATTTGGCCATGTATTCCAAATAAGCTTAAGGCTCCTATGGCTGTTTTCTAATTGAATGTTGATATGGGGTTTCATTTTTTCTGTACATACCGCATCAATAATTTTAAGTCTCTGTTGATCTCTTTCTCTTTTAATTATTTTAGTGCCTGCCACAATAATGTCCCTTGTCAATTTTGTTTTGTGAACTTACTCCATGTGTTTCTTGGGAGCTCAAGACGTCAGATGCATTGTGAGCCTCCTTGACAGAGTGGTAGTGGTTACTCCAATGTACGAATGTTTTCGGTACAAGTATATTCATACACTAGATTAGTTTCTTTGAGTGGAGTGCTCTTAGTTTGGCTATGCTTTTCATAAACAGACTGCTGATTGTGGGCCTTTTATAATAAGTAATCAGAGAAACTCTGTCGTCTTTGTCTGTACACTTTATATTGTTGTTACAGACTTTTATATTGTTGTTAACAGGTCTTCAGGACCTGTTTTGTTCCGTTTATGTTACTATGAAAAATCTTCCAATCTGAAGCTATTTTATAAGTTCGATGAATTAGAGCTTTTATAGTTGCATCCTTGTAGCGTTCTGGACACTCACTCAATATATTGAGGTATGAGGCTGTATTGGTGGCTTTTACGTACACTGAAGTTTGGGTTTTTTGGTTTCTGAGTGTCCTTTGTGTCAATATAGTTTATATATATAGGTGTGTTATCTAATCGGGATTAGTTCAAATTTTCTAGGTTCAAAAACCAAACTCTCATTGCCGACGTTTCGGTTTTATTTTAAAACCTTTTTCATAGGCAGAAGTAGGAATTTTTTAACTAAGAAAAGGAAATTTACATTATTTAAAGGACAAAAATCTTAACCGGACAAAACCTTCGACTAGACTAAAAGAAACAAAAGTCGAAGGTTTTGTCCGGTTAAGATTTTTGTTCCTTTAAATAATGTAAATTTCATTTTCTTAGTTAAAAAATTCCTACTTCTGCCTATGATAAAGGTTTCAAAATAAAACCGAAACGTTGGCAATGAGAGTTTGATTTTTGAACCTAGAAAATTTGAACGAATCCCGATTAGATAAAACTATTCTATCAAATGGTCGATATATTATTGAATCTGTTATATATATATAAAATATCCAGGAGGTTACGTATATACGTATGTTGCCTTATACTACATACGTTGTTTAAGCATATACGTATCGTAGAAATATTTTACTGCTATCTCCTTCAGTAAAATATGTTTGAGAGAAAATCAGTTGCCAACATATGGCAACAAAAATATATATATATGTATATATATTCACTATAAATTCGGAAGAGCGATCCAAACTGGACAAAATAAGAGTTCAAAATCGAAGAAGAGTAACATAGAGAGTAAAGAAACACACTTACAAACACAATTAGAAATAGTAGTTCCATCTACAACGTGCTTGGTCTCCCATTGTCTTTTCTCCTGAATACGTATGGCCCGAAAATTTTAATTAATAAGTGTGTTTCTTTACTCTGCGCTAGTCTTCTTCGATTTTGAACTTGCATATATATATATATATACACTTTAACACATAGAAAAGAACACAGAAAGACACTACAGAACTCACTTCGATATTTCGACATCCGTCGTCGTCGGGAAGAAGTGCGAAGTACTCGCGTTGAGAAGCAAACTGCTACTCAGTATATATATATAGAAAATTGTCACAATAACACGTGATATAAATATTCAGGTAACTCACCACAAATTAGAGAAGATATTCGCTCTAAGGCCTTTCGTTTTCACGTCGTCAGAGAGCAAGTGAATACAAGTTGTAAGCAGGTTATGAATTTTGATTTAAAGAAGGAGTAAGATTGGCATCATTGACAGTATTTTTCCCTATAACTGTTGAAATAGTCATATATATATAAACTCAAAAATTGTTATTGACCTCTTCTATTCTATTCACTGTTTCGTTATTGAGGGCTAGGTCAAATAAAAGAAAATAAACTCCTTCCTAGGCCGACGTTTTGACGTATTTGTACATCATCTTCAGGGCTAAAATTAGAGTAAGAACTATAATACATTTACCAAAACAATCTACAACTCACATAGAGAACTAACACAAATTTTTTTAAGACCAACAGATACATACAAAAGGTTATTTTGTATGTATACAAATACCTAGTCCTCAATAACAAAAAACATAGAATAGAATAGAAGAGGTCAATAACAATTTTGGAGTATATATATACATATATATATATATATATATATACCTAATTAAATGAAACGATGCTAAGAACTAAATAAACTAGATTAACAGAAAAAATGCACTTAAAGAAATCACGAAACTCTCTACTATATTTCTATAGCCTCGTCACCAGGAAGATAGATATGAGTCAGGTGACAACTCTGTGGAATGACTCATACCATCTTCTTGATGTCAAGGCAATAGAAATATAATACTGAGTTTCTGTGGTTCATTTTAGGTCTGTTCTTTCTATTAATCTAGTTAATTCTATATATATATATATATATATATATATATATATATATACAAATGATCAAACCACAATATCAAAATTGGAAAACAAGACTAAAATCTTTCAACCATAACAAGCGGTCTTCGTCTGAGTCAAAAACCCGACTCTGACGAAGTTCACTTGTTACGGTTGAAAGATCTTAGTCTTGTTTTCCCATTTCTTATTGTGGTTTGATCATTGACTGTTATTTCACGTGTTTATGTGAAATCTTTATATATATATTGATTGAGAGGGAATAGAGAGAGAGAGAAGTGTGAAGATAAGTATATCTTTTTTTTAATATCCGATTTTATATAATGGAATTATATAGTTTTGCATTCATATAAATGAACATTATGCGTTCAGTATGCGAAAAGAATACCAATGAACATGACTTCCACTATATCATAATTTCATCATCCTTGGTTGTGTATTTTATCAATAATACAATTGTAAGTAACAGTAGTAAATAAAACAGAAGGTGTTTATATTCTGTTCTTATTTCGTATAATTAACTGGAAGTTGTATATACGTTTAATAACAATTGAAAAAAAAATATGAAATGGTGAAATCCAGCGAATGTAAATTAGAAAATGCGTTTTGTTAACAAGGTAAGTGGCGTTCAACGAGACAGTTGTTCTTTCTCTATTAGCATAGTTGCGTTATAGTAGATATCTACAATGCAACCTTCTTATATGCAATATGACTCACACAAATGATTTCCCAATATACTGAAAAAAAACAACTTCAAGATAAAGTTAATATTTCGACTTATTCAGAACATATTTAATTAGGAACACCAAAAACGATACAAAACATTTTGTTTGTTTTCCAACGCCCATATCTATAAGGCTTTCACGTTTTTACTGCTGTTTTCTGGGGTGGAAGTTGTGGATCTTTGATTATTTGGCACCTATTTCAGTAATAGACGAGTCACATTACCTGTTGATCCTACTTTGTGAGTCCTAAATTTTGCCTAACTCAAGTGTATTTAGAGTAGGAATCTTTAACAAATACCTGACATCGTATATACTCGCTACCGACAGTACAACGTCCTCTTCAAGGGATGTTAAGATCAGATTTATTCATCTCCCACGTGAATAAATCGAGGGCCAGGTGGGTATCGAACCCCGGACCTACCAGTTCAGAGGCGCGTACGTTAACCACTCAGCTAACCCAGTTTTAACCACGATACAAAACATACAATCTAAAAGATTATTCGAGTCTAATGCCTAAGCTTATAGGTTATCACCTATTATGTTTTCGACAGACGCCAAATGTGTTTCATTTGTTATTTAACACCATTTTAGCTATGTGAAAGTCACATTTGCATTTTTTAAAAATCGAAAGTTAAAACTGTAGATATAATCCTTGAATATCTTCAAAATTAAAATTCAATGGTCATATCAAGAGTTTTGGTCAAGAAAAAATAGCAATATCAGCGGCGCAGAAAGCGGGGGGGGGGGGGGGTCGCCGTTTTCAGGGTATAAAAATAGAAAAAAAAAAAATAATAATAAGGTAACGAGAAATCTACAATTTTATCCCAAAATGAGTTTTTAAGGGCGTAATTATTTTTATGTTTTATGTGTGTAATACTGTTTCTAACGGATTTTTAAATTGTAACATTACGAATTAAAAATAAAATTCTTTTAAATTTTTCAGAACTTTTTTTTTAAAGGAGTTGAAAAGTTCATTATATTTGTTTGCATAGCCAGTTACTTTAATTTAACTGTTTTTTTTTTATGATTTAAACAATACGTTTTTATTTTGAATAAATTTTCGGTTTTCTTTGATGACGACTGTATATCTATACTAGTACTGTAATAAGATGAAAGTCTGAGACTAACAACAGGAGTTTTAAATTAGATCCTTGATTGAAATTCCATGAAAAAAATATTTTGAAGACTTTCTGCTATTTTGAAGGTTAAGGAATTAACTACGGTCACCATTGGGTGGAGTGATTTGCCTTACGGCCTTCGGGATCTTTAAAAAATAGTTGTTATGTCACAGTATCTTTGTAAAGAACAACATATCTTTTTGAAGAGCAAGTAGGCAGAGTACATTCTAGAAACTTTATTTAAAAAATAGAAAACGCCTCAAGTCATAAAGGAATCATCTGTGCGTCTCTCTCCTTGGACACTGAAGTCGATTTTGATAACACTTCTTCGATTCAATGAATTATAACTAATAAATATATGTTTTAATCCAAGATTTATGGATTAGATGTAACAATCTAACGCAAGAATAATTAGTGTAAATGTAGGGTCTACTCCAAATGAAATTGTCCCCCACCGGGGGCTGCACTTCAGGGACATGTGTTGTCATTGTTATTTTCTGGATACTCTATATTCTATATAGTCAATGTTTCGTTACATAATAATATGACAATGATCCTGTTACTATACGCCAGCAGAAGTGTTATCTAAATCTCCTTTAATGTCCAGAGAGCAACACAGAATGATTCTGTTACAACTATAGGCGTTTCCTGCTTATATAGTATGGTATTGCCTTTGAAGTTAACGAAAAGTTCTCCGAATTGGGGAGAGATTGGTAGTAGTAGAAAGATCTGGATATACATCCAGCTAAAACCGTCATTATAATAATAATAATAATAACATGTCAGGTTATATACATCAATAATTTTAAGTGTGCTATAACTGATAAAATAGTTATAAGCGCAATAAAATAAATTAAATTACTAAATTCATTATCTGAGTTTGTTAACATTTAAGCAGAGCATTTCATGTTATATCTTCACGATTGAAGAAAATAAAACCTAAACTCAATTTGTTACCAATGACTTTGGTATTGTTTACTTATAGTCAAGTTGAGTGCAAGCCACTTTAGTTGTTTACCATTTTGGCATTGACCCTTGAGTTAAATGAATTAATTTGAATTCATTTCAAGATCTTTTCATATTTCGTTTACAATGCATTCTTTAGTGTAATAACTGTAAGTTAAATAATAATTGTGAGGTTATGTTAGTTTTTAGTGGCTGTACTCCACAAGGAAACACACATAGGCTAAACGTTGGCCCTTTGAGATACCACACTGTGAACATTCTACTATATTAGGAGTCCTAAATTTTATTTAACTCAAGTGTATTTACAGTAGGGATCGTAAATTAACGAGTACCTGGCATCGTACAGGCTCGGGACCGACGACTTGACATCCTTTCCGAGGGACGACCTGCTCAGATTTGTTCACCTCTCCTGTGAATAAATCGAGAACCAGAGTGGGTACCGAACCTCTAACCTACCACTTCAGAGGTGAGTACGTTAACCACTGAACTGATCTGACCATTCATAATAATTTTTAAAAATAAATCCTTTTTTTTTACATTCATTGTTCAAACCTATTTTAATAAAGAAGGATAGTCCTTTGACTTTTATATGGTACGAATTACATTCCAGTGATACCCATGTATTCATGTATACAATACCATTGATATACTATCCAAATTTCATTTCCAGTTTAAAAGCATTTAACTGGTAAACTTTCTTTTGCGATAACTATTAACAAATTTAATGGTCAGAAATACAAACATGTCGGGGGTCTGAGGAAAGAGTGTTCTCTAGCGCAGGTGACTGTGTATATACTCATGCATATTGTTGGTGACACTAAGGTCAGTAAGAAGCATGAAGGTTTGTTCTCTTACTGATAACAAACTGTGCTTATGTTGCCATTTCCATATCAGAAAAAGCAAATAGTCAACAAATTTCAAAATCATTGAATCTTGAGAAAAAAAAAATTAGTGGATTCACAAATTGATTATCTGAGTTTAATAATAATTAAGAAGAGGATTTGATATTACGTCTTCACGATAGACGAAAATAAAACCAAAACTCACTTTGTTGCCAATGACTTGGTTATTGTGTCATTTAAATTTGTATGTATTATGTATGTATATGATACATATTATATATGTAGGTATTATGTATTTCAAGATCTTGAAATGAATTCAAATTAATTCATTTATCTGAAGGGTCAATGCCAAAATGGTAAACAACATAAGTGGATTGCACTCAACTTGACTATAAGTAAACATAATATCAAAGTCATTGGCAACAAAAACACAAAAATAAAATTGATAAAAAAATTATTTGAGATTTTTTTTGATATCTCTAAAGGGTATAGTGAAAGCAATTGAAGTGGAATTGGATTAACCATGCTGCCAAGCTGAACAGATAAGTAAAAACCACTGCAGAATGGATGCTGGGAAGTAGCATTAGAAACAAAGGTAGATCTGTAGCAATATGGAGTATGAGCTCTCAAATATTCAGTTTGACACTGTGGCATGGATCTGTTCATGACATAATCTACCAGAGTAAGAGAAAGGGAGTCCCTGGTCCAAAGGTGAACCACTTCCTAAATTTAAAAAAAAAATTAATATAATTCTATTTATTGAATATTATTTTTTATTTTGTAGCAATTTTTTTTAAATGCAGCATATATTTCTACAAAGATCTATAATTTTTTATTGTTTAAACCAATCTTCTAGAGGGTGATATATTTTACCATCTTTTTGTTTGATCGGTGATTCTACATTGAGAATCCTAAATTTTGCCTAACTTAAGTGCATTTCGAGTAAGGATCTTTAACGAGTACCTCACATTGTACAGGATCGGGACCGATGGCTCAACGTCATCTCCGAGGGACGACGTACTCAGATTTATTCACCTACTGCGTGAATAAATCGAGGGTCAGGTGGGGATCGAGCTCTAGACTACCAGCCCAGAGCTATAATATTACTATAATATCACTCGAGTTTTTGTATTATTATTACTATTATTTTAAGTCTCCTGTAGCTATAGAATAGTCCAGTGACTATCAGACACTGTTTTTAGTGTTCTCTATCCGATATTAAGATATCGGAAGACGGATTTCCCGAAAATTTGAGTTAGTAAGTGTGTTTCTTTATTCTGTGTGTAGTTCGATAGTTCGATTTTGAACTCGTATACGTCCATTTTGGATCGTCTTCCCGATTTTATAGTGGATATATAATGTATAAGTAAGTATTTATGAAGAATATTTTTTTGAAGAAATATTCTTCATGGCATGTGAAGAAGGTATTAAACGAAAACTAAATGACTTTCGATCGATTCAGTTCTTTAAGATACTGCCTGGGCGGAGTCTCTGGACCAGCGCTCCTTAAACTTTTTTGTGTCCCTAACCATTAAACTAAAACAGTAAAGTTTCACACACCGATGATTCTTTTTTATGAAAAATGCTACTAAATATTAATTAATTACAAATTAACTTAACTTGTAACATTTTTGTTGTAGTTTCAGTTAAACTAATTGTTCTTAAGGTTTATGAAATAGAAAACATTCAAAACAAGATAAAAAAATCTGGAGTGGCCTACACTCTACTTTACTATAAGTAACTTAATGTCAAATTTCTTGAGTATATAAAACATAACGTCTCATTTAAGCATAACGTAAACATCTAAATGGGATATAATTATTAGCCTGTCATTCCTGAGGTAGTACAGATAGTGATTGAAGGACATATCAATTTATAAGCTTATTTTTGTACATCACAAATAATTTATTATTTGCAAATAATTTCATTAGTATAACTACAGCAGTAATAACATTTTTGAAAAACCAAAGTGAACATTTCTTGAAACGAAATAGTATCCTACAAGAGAACATGGCTATTGTTCAAATAGCCAGTAGATTTCTTACATCGTTTACTTGACATCCTTCTACATTGAATATTAATGTAAAATTTTCAAATTTGAAACAGTAAAATACTCTTTTTTTCTCTGAAAAACTTCTTAAACAGCGAAGAAAATGTTGTTTTAAGGTGATTTGTTAATTAAAGATGTACGATAATTACAGTTATTAATCTCTAAACGAAAGATTTCAATTTTGAATTATCTTTTACATTTTTGGTTTTTAACAGAATTATTATACTCGGAATTTTATGGCTTCTTAGTATTTAATAAGATCATTTTCCTTCCCCTTTGTCAAATAACATATATACGAATTTTTTTTTAATGAGTGTAATCATTTACCTGCACAATATTATTCCTCTTACATCTCTTATAAGTCAATAATATATTTTCATTTTTCCATTAGAAACATCAATTTTATCTCAGTGGATTCGCTCAAAAAATTTCTAAGTCAATGTAAACAATGTAAAAAAATACAAAAAATTCGACAAGTATAGCAGGTGATCTCTTAGTCTAGAATAAACAAACAGTTTTTATATCGTTATTGCTCTTTCCCGTAATTGAAACTTCATGAATTTTTTTTTTGTGAATTGCTAATTTTTTGTTCCATTTTTGGTCAAATTTTCTTTAATTTTTAATTAGTCGTTTAGCGTCAAAAAATCATTTTCTGAAAACACAAATCCTACTGTAACGCCCCTTTAGCGAAAGTAATTTCAAAAAAAAATATGTCAACTCATTTTCCATATGATGTTCTATTTATAGGCATAGTTTCATTCTTGTCCGTCAAACAGTATGGCTTGTATCGCTCTCACAAGGTTTGAGATTGAATTATAAGTCAAAATTTTTATATTTTATTGAAAAAAAAATATTTCCTGTTGTCTTAAAATTCTGAATATATTTTTCGTTTGTTGCATTTGTAACTTCAAAGATAATATCAAAATTTCAAAACTCTAGGGTTTTCAGTTTAGGAGAAATAAATGTTTTAAAAAAAACGGTTTTTGGCAAAAAAAGTGACTTTCCCATCATGCATAATTCTTCCCAAACAATAGGGATCTTCGTCTAAATGGGGCCCATTTTTGTGTAAAATATCAACTTGATCCATCAAAGATTCTGGACCGTAGCGTGGTAACAAGCAATGCTAACACACGAACCCACCCACGCACCCACCCACCCACCCACCCACCCACCCACACACACACAGACATCATCGTAAAAACGTCATAAAACGACTTCTGGTACCTCAAAACATGTAATTCCGTCAAAATCTCGAGATCGAATTTTTTCACGATCACTATACTTTACTTATAGTAAAGTAAAAAATCATTTCATGTAACAAATAAAAAAACAAACGAAAAACGAAAAGTAGTTTCATTATTATTAAAAAATTAATACACACACACACACACATATATAATATATATATATATATATATATATATATATATATATATGTAGTATATATTTCACTCAAAAATTCGAAAAAAACGATTCCAAACTGGAAGCAATATCAGCCCAAAAACAAAAAAAAGCAACACACAGAGCAGAGAAAGAGACACACTGACAAACTCAAATTTTCGGATGATCCTTCTACAGAGAAAAAAAGAATGGGCGACCAAGCACGCCGGAAACACATCCTGAAGACGGATCATCCGAAAATTTGAGTTTGTAAGTGTGTCTCTTTCTCTGTGTGTTGCTTTTCTTCTTTTTTGAGCTGATATATAGTTCAATATAGACAAAGAAACATAGAGAAATCAAAAGAACACACTTACAGTCTCTAATTTTCGGTTTGAACTGTCTTTAGGAGACGGTTCAGGAACCTCTCTTGAAGACGGTTCAAACCGAAAATTAGAGACTGTAAGTGTGTTCTTTTGATTTCTCTATATTTCTTTGTCTATATTGAACTATTTTTGTCTGTTTTGGATCGTATTTCCTACGAAAAAGTATATATATATATATATAAGGACATTTATATATATATTAAATATATATATATATATATATATATATATATATATATATATATATATATAATATTATATATATTAAAAGGACATTTTCTTGTCCTTTAATAATCTTTTATCCTTCATTTACTTTAATATTCTTAATCTATTTATTCTCTATTAGTCCAGTTATACGGTTGACCTTTCAACTCTTTTATTCTAACCGCTTGTTTCTTGTTCATTATTGACCTTTGACCTTCTCTTTATATTAACCTGTACTAATCCTTTTAATCTATTAATAGCAATGACTAAGCATGAGTCATCGATTTTAATTTAACATGTCACTTGGCCAACTCCTTTTCCAGTTGAACCCTCTTAGCAGTAGGTTAGTTCGTAGGATCGAATCTCTCAGTCTTAAGATCGTGAATGCCGAGACTGCGATTAATTTTAATGATACCTGTTTAAAAGAGGATCTGCTGCCTATTTATACCAATATATATAGTTCAACATAGAGAAATCAAAAGAACACACTCACAGTCTCTAATTTTCGGTTTGAACCGCCTTCAGGAGTGTTAAGAGAGGGAAACCAAGCGCACTGGTTCAGAGACAGTTGGAGACCGTCTCCAACCGTCTCTGAACCAGTGCGCTTGGTTTCCCTCTCTTGTCTCTCCTGAAGACGGTTCAAACCGAAGATTAGAGACTTAAGTGTGTTCTTTTGATTTCTCTATGTTTCTTTTTTTATGTTTAACTATATTGTCCGTTTTGGATCGTGTTTCCAACGAAAAAGTATATATATAAATATATATATAAGTTTTATTAAAGAGTATGCCGATATTCATTTTTGTTCGTTTTCTATTTAATTTCTCAAGTTTTCTAAGCTTGGTTTTTAACTCTTCAGGTAAATTGAACACTAACTCTCCGAATGATTTATTCTTGAGCTCCATGGTAGTAATCCAATAATACACTATAAACCTAACTACAACAAAAAACTACAATAAATTATTCCAACGTTTCGGTCACTTTGACCATCTTCAGGGATTTACAATAATGACAATTAAAAAACTTAACTTAAGAAAAAACGCTAACAATAATTATTATAAACATTCCAGTTACGAATTATTACATTGCTAACCTAATGAAATGACAACATCAAGACGACAAGGAGGTTACAACATCATGGAGGTTCCAAAATTTCAAGTTTTCCAGTTCGATTCATCTGGTTAATTAAATTCACTATAACACTATGAGGCTGTCGCTGACTCGGGGTTGCTATTTTGTTGGTTTCCTGCGTGGAGCTTTAAAATTCTGCTTTAAAAGACTAAGATCTTTCAACTGTAACAAGCGATCTTCGTCAGAGTCAAAAACCCAACTGATGAAGACCGCTTGTTACGGTTGAAAGACCTTAGTCTTGTCTTCCCATTTTTTATTGTGGTTTGATCATTGATTGTTATTTGACGTATTTACTGTGAAGTCTTGTTATATATATATAACAAGTATATATAATATATATATACATAATATATATAATATAATATATATATGTATATATAATATAATATATAATAAATGATCAAACCACAATAAGAAATGGGAAAACAAGACTAAGATCTTTCAACCGTAACAAGCGGTCTTCGTCAGAGTCAAAAACCCAACTGACGAAGACCGCTTGTTACGGTTGAAAGATCTTAGTCTTGTTTTCCCATTTCTTATTGTGGTTTGATCATTGATTGTTGTTTCACGTGTTTATGTGAAATCTTTTTATATATATAATAAGTAACGGGTTACTTGCCGTTGCACCTACAACGTGCTTGGTCTCCCATTCTCTTTTCTCCTGAAGACGGATTACCCGAAAATTTGAGTCTGTAAGTGTGTTCCCCTACTTTGTGTGTTGCTCTTTGTTAATCTCGAACTCGTATTGTGTCCAGTTTGGATCGTATTTCGTTTTATCAGTGAATATATATATAGGTGTGTTCTCTAATCGGGGTTCGGTCAATTTTGCAGGATAAAAAATCAAACTCTCGTTGCCAACGTTTCGGTTTTATTTAAAACCTTTTTCATAGGCCTACAAACAAAGGATAATAAGAAATCACATATCAACATCAAACATATACACAATATGAAAATGGATTGTTACAACTCATGAAAATTACAAGCAGAAATATTTCAGAGATACATAAAACAATATTACTTACAGAAGTAAGAATTTTTTAACTAAGAAAATGAAATTTACATTATTTAAAGGAACAACAATGTTAGCCGGACAAAACCTTCGACTAGACTAATAAGATAACATTACAAATAACCTCAACACTGTTCACTCAAGGGAACTAAATAAATCAAATTTCACTAAACCTCAGCACAACACTCCAGAATAAATATTACTTAAATTAGTAATATCACTTCTATGATTAATCGAACTTAGATCCTTTTTAATATATAACATCTCAAGTGTCTTTCCTTCTTCTCAAGTGTCTTGAGATGTTATATATTAAAAAGGATCTAAGTTCGATTAATCATAGAAGTGATATTACTAATTTAAGTAATATTTATTCTGGAGTGTTGTGCTGAGGTTTAGTGAAATTTGATTTATTTAGTTCCCTTGAGTGAACAGTGTTGAGGTTATTTGTAATGTTATCTTATTAGTCTAGTCGAAGGTTTTGTCCGGCTAACATTGTTGTTCCTTTAAATAATGTAAATTTCATTTTCTTAGTTAAAAAATTCTTACTTCTGTAAGTAATATTGTTTTATGTATCTCTGAAATATTTCTGCTTGTAATTTTCATGAGTTGTAACAATCCATTTTCATATTGTGTATATGTTTGATGTTGATATGTGATTTCTTATTATCCTTTGTTTGTAGGCCTATGAAAAAGGTTTTAAATAAAACCGAAACGTTGGCAACGAGAGTTTGATTTTTTATCCTGGAAAATTGACCGAACCCCGATTAGAGAACACACCTATTCTATCAAACGGTCGATATATTATTGAATCTGTTATATATATATATATATATATATATATATATATATATATAAGATGTTAATCATTTTAATGTCTGTTTAACCTTTGGAAAAATTGTTATTAAGTTAATTTAATCTGTTTATACCATATACCTGACGATGATTTCGGTGAAATCGAAAGCTTGATATAATATAGATAAGTAAAGGTATTCAAAAACTGTGTAGTTAAGATGTACCTAGGAGAGTTACTCCACCAATTAAATGTTCAACACCGGAAAGTGTTCAGAAAAAAGGAACAATTACTGAGAATGATCGTAAATATATATATACATAAATATTGATAAAAGTATCGACCGTGGAATAGAAACAAATTTTTCTTAGTAAAATAATTTGTAATGTAATACTTAGTTTTTCTGTTCCAAAATTTATACTTCTGCCTATGAAAAAGGTTTTAAATAAAGACCGAAACGTTGGCAATGAGAGTTTTATTTGAACCTGAAGAACTGACGGAGTCCCGATAAACTATAGTTATTTATATATATATTATATATATATATATATATATATATATACAATTAAAAGAAATAGTCCAGCGGACTTTTTTAAATAAAATAAATTCAAAAGGAAGGAAACACACAGAAAGACACAGACATAACTCACAAGGGAGTCACCGCCCTGCCTTCCTGCGGGACTCTTCGCTCTTCGCACCTCCTGATGACGACGATGGTCGAAATATCGATGTGAGTTATGTCTGTGTCTTTCTGTGTGTTTCCTTCGTTTTGAATTTATTTTATATATATATATATATATATATAATATATATATATATGAGTCCTTTAGTTGACTGTCGTCCCTCCGTCAGTTCACTTCCTTTCCTGAGGACGACCGTTAAAAGTGTGTAAATACTGACTGTGAGTCCTAGTTTCTCTTTCTCATTCATATTTCTCAAAGTTTTCAAAATATATATATATTCTCAAATTGTTCTTAAACTGTTAATTCAACATAGTATTAGATAAGTTTTTTTGAGGGCTAGGTCTTGGAAATGAACTTCTACTTATAACGCCAACATTTCGATGTATTTATACGTCATTATCAGGACTACAAAACATGATAAATGTATAATATTTTCAAGAACTATATACATATTCAATATGAACTACTATGCTAACAATAAAAACTTAAAAATACTTGTTTACAAACAAGATAAGTATATGGCTTTTCCTGTTGATATTCTTTAATGTATAAATCAACTGTTCGGATTACCTTGGAGTATATATGGATAAAATATAGTGAATATAGATCTAGAGTCGGGTTTTGACTCTGACGAAGACCTCTAGTTACGTTTGAAAGATCTTCGTCTTTTTTTCTCATTTCATATTGTGGTTTGATCATTGATTTCATATTTAATATATTAAATTATATTATATTGATATTAAATATGTAATTATAATACATATAAATATTGAATATATAAATAAGTGTCCTGTGTAGGGCGGTGGTAAACGACTGATGTGGTATAAGGATCGTGATGGAGTGAAGATAGTTGGCTCCTGAGTTATTCCTAAGTAATGCTAAACATGTTTAGACACATGTATATCAATTTATTGGCCAGAGTAAGACATTCGCAAATAGCAATATTTCTTTGGACCAGTGTCTTGATATTAACCGCATATCTGAATCCCTTACTGCAGTTTAGACATTTCTCGTGTTTTTTTTTGTGAAATCTTGTTTCATACATTATAAATATAGATTGATCATCCAATTTTATTCTATGACTATCTTAAGTTAGCCAATATTCTAATTAATATAACTGTTTTAATTAGTAGGTAATAACAATTACGAGTATTATGGATTATTTATTTTGGGAAATATATTTACCAGGAATGAGGAGCATAGTATTAATATTGAAAAAAAATAGTTTATGATATTTAAGCTTTATAGATTTTATTATGGTGATTGCGTTTTTGTCTGAGTTGAAAAAGGAATTATGGACTTACTAGTAAAAGAAGCTGTTTCCAAAAGATTAATCCTTGATCTTAGGAATCTGGCTGCGAAAACAGTAATGCCCATTCTTAGGAAATAAGTAACTTCTAAGATCCAAGAGAGTATAAGTAAGAAAGCGACAATGCCGAGAGCGACGTAATACCACATTGCGGCAGGTAGGTGGCAGGCCGGAGGACACGCGCGTACTGATCTACTCTGAGGCTGACCGAAGCGCTGCTCTAGGAAGCTTTGACTCACCTGTCTGGCCCCCGGAGGGGGAAAGGGTGCCCTACCTGCATCATAATCTCCTACACACTCCTGGGGGGGATTAACTTTATAAGCAACATTCCCTCTGACGCCATCAGCTTCCTCAACAACTTTCCCCTAAAATTCAATGGCTGAATTTCTACATCAATTGCTTTATCCTTTAAAGGTACAAAAAAAAAGATAATTTTCTTTTCAGCTTTGAAAAAGACACTTTTTTTTTGTGTGTGAAATATTTGGATGCTGTAGGACCCCTTTATTCCATCCACTGATCATTTCTTTTATGAAAGCTTTATTACATACTCATACTAGAAATCTAAGTGCATTTATACCCCTATTATTGCGGAAG